>VZQC01000144.1:1291984-1415896 GCA_009823505.1 Rhizomys pruinosus | reverse complement strand
TATATGCAATACAAGTTGGAGGGAACAACAACAAAAGAACTGGAACAAAAAAAAAAAAAAAAACTGAAACAGTGAACTTGTTCCAAAACTAATAATCCTCTGCTTTGAAAAAAAACTCTGGAAAGACTCAGAAAAAGATTCAAGACATGTATCGTGGAGTGCATGAACTCAGGTAGGGTTGGGGGCATGGAAAGGGAAATGAGTCTAAATTGGATTGAGAAATATAGGATGTATGAAAAAGCTTAATAACAATAAAAATATATTTTAAAAATTATGTGTCTGTGTGTAGCTGTGTGTGTCTATGTGTAGCTGTGTGTGTCTGTGTAGCTTTGTGTGTCTATGTCTGTAGCTGTGTGTGTCTATGCATAGCTTTGTGTGTCTATGTGTAGCTGTGTCTATGTGTAGCTTTGTGCATCTATGTGTAGCTGTGTGTGTCTATGCGTAGCTGTGTGTCTATGCATAGCTGTGTGTGTCTATGTGTATCTGTGTGTGTCTATGTGTAGCTCTGTGTGTCTATGTGTAGCTTTGTGTGTCTATGCTTAGCTGTGTTTGTCTATGCATAGCTGTGTGTGTCTATGTGTAGCTGTGTGTCTATGTGTAGCTTTGTGTGTCTATGTGTAGCTGTGTGTGTCTATGCATAGCTGTGTGTGTCTATGTGTAGCTGCATGTGTCTATGCATAGCTGTGTGTGTCTATGTGTAGCTTTGTGTGTCTATGTGTAGCTGTGTGTATGTGTAGCTGTGTGTGTCTATGCATAGCTTTGTGTGTCTATGTGTAGCTGTGTGTGTCTATGCATAGCTTTGTGTGTCTATGCGTAGCTGTGTGTGTCTATGTGTAGCTGTGTGTCTATGTGTAGCTGTGTGTGTCTATGTGTAGCTGTGTGTGTCTATGTGTAGCTGTGTGTCTAGGCGTAGCTGTGTGTGTCTAGGCATAGCTGCGTGTGTCTATGTGTAGCTGTGTGTGTCTATGCGTAGCTGTGTGTGTCTATGCGTAGCTTTGTGTGTCTATGCGTAGCTTTGTGTGTCTATGTGTAGCTGTGTGTGTCTAGGCGTAGCTGTGTGTGTCTATGTGTAGCTGTGTGTGTGCAGAGGTCCAGGCCAGTGAGTCTCTCCTTCTGCTGTTTCCCAGGCTCTCCAAAAGGCCAGGGACTAACAGGATGGAAAGGACCATCTGAATATCTGAATCACAAGTAGGCCCCAAACACTGACCCCCAAAGTTGGTTCTGAAACTAAACTGAAATCCTTGCCTGTGGCCCCAATGGTCCCCAACTGCCTCTGGAGCTGTACAGGTCCTGGAAGCTAGAGAGAGGAACACAAGACTGGCCTTCAGACTAGGGAAAGCAGGCAAGAAAAGGAGACTCTGGGCTAAGCCCCATTAACATCTTAATAGACCTTAAAGCTTTGGTCCTCTTTGAAACTGCCTTATTCATAATTGGCCAATTGTCATTAGATATAGTAACACTCCGTGGCATCTTATTAGAAGGAGCTTTTGAACCCCCTCCCCCGAACATCCATAGTAAATTCTTAACAGATGATGTCATAACAGGCCGTTACAATCCCTAACATGTAGATACCATTAAAGCAATGTGTGTGCCTTTTGATACTGAAACATCTAACTCTATTATGAAGTCTGCTATAAAACCTGCTATGATGTGTTTAATAATATTAAAGCGTTTATTCTTTAATAGTGAAGTCATGCTGCCTCTGCAAAGCCAGTTCCTTTCAGCCACAAATGAGAGTTGCCAAATCATCAGTCTGGCCCTCAAACAGTTCTCTAAGAGACTTCTCGCTTTCTTTTTTCCTCTTCTCCATCACTTTTCTTACTTTTTTTCTTTTGCTATGAAAAAGCAGATGTTCTAAAGTTTCAAGTAGGGGGCTGGAGAGATGGCCTAGTGGTTAAGAGCGCCGACCGCTCTTGCAGAGGACCCGGGTTCAATCCCCAGTACCCACATGGCAGCTGAGAACCGTCTGTAACTCCAATTCCAGGAGAACTCCAGAGTGAGTTCCAGGACAGCTGGGGCTACAGTGAGACCCTGTCTGGAAAAAAAAGAAAAGAAAAGAAAAGAAAAGAAAAGAAAAGAAAAGAAAAGAAAAGAAAAGAAAATACTAAAGTTTCAAGTAGCCAAAAACCAGCAATGTAAACTCAAAAGCTGAAACTTCATATTTACAAGAGACTGATCCAATGAGAAATGTCTGCATAGTGACCGGGTCATGAAGCAAGGGCCGGAATTGTCAGGAGTAGCTGCTTGGTCCCCATTCATCAGAGTGATGTGCATTACAATCTTCAAGTAGATTTTCCAGGCATCAGTATCTTCATCTGTTGATATGAAAAGAATAAACATAAGATCCATTCTTACTTCCTCACCTTCTATTGACTTTAGCTATGATTTATATTCAGTCTGCATTTGCCTAAGGAAATGTGGATGGGGGGTGGTAACAGTACTTGGATCTCTATCGCCATAGTACATGTTGAATTTCCTAACAAATTTTTTAGGTAGGAATCACTACCATAAATATATACTTCTAATTATTAATAAGAATCACAAATATTTATTTGAAGACTGATGTTAAAAATAAAGTTGGGTGTGGTGGTGCACACCTTTAATCCCAGCACTCGGGATGCAGAGATAGGCAGATCTCTGTGAGATCAGGGCCAGCCTGGTCCACATAGTGAGTTCCAAGCCAGCTGGGGCAGCAGGGAGACCTGTAAAAAAAAAAAAAAAAAAAAAGAGCAGAGGAAAATTGTTCTTCCCTCAAAAACCATGTAAAATTCAGATTATAGTAAGGACTTAAATAATGTGCAGTACCAGAGTACTAACTTTGGGATTTTATGAAAGAAATTAGAGCTTCCCCAAGGCTTTCTGTTATGGGCATACTCTGTGTACAGTTCCAGTTGTGTATTAATTTGACAGAGTAAGAGTCTCTTTTAAAATGTGAGCCCCTTAGAAGGGGTGCACCTCTAGATTGTTTTCTGCATATCTTTCTTTTCAATAATTTTGTATTTATTTATTTTTATTTTATATGAGTGTTATGCCTACATGTATGTAAGTGTACCCATGTCATGCAATGCCTATGGAGGACAAAAGAAGGTGTTGGATCCCTTGGAACTGGAGTTATGGATGGTGGTTACCTGCCACGTGGGTGCTGGGAATCTAAACCAGGTTTTCTGCAAGAATAGCCACTGCTCTTAATGACTGAGCCATCTTGCCAGCCCCCTGCATATCTTTCTTTAAGAATTTGTAGAAGATTCTCTTCGGTCCAATTGTCAAATAGTTTAACATTTATTAAATACTGTTGATATTCACATATTAGTTACAGAATAGTAAACTATGTCCAGTTGGAGGTTTCTTTTTTATTTTTTTTAAGATACAGTTTTGCTATATGGCCCAGACTACCCTTGAACTTGTAGTCTGTCTGCCCTTTGCCTCCCCAGAGCCAGGTTTAGAGGCCACCATGTCTGTGCCACCAAGTGCCACCGTGTCTGGCTCCCATTTGGAGGTCAGAAAACAAACACTGACTTATCTTCCTTAGCAGGCTCTCAGCAGAAATTTTCTTCAAGTTCTTCAAGTCACGGCTCTGCCTTGCTGCAGCTGGTTCTGCAGAACCATCAGGATCTTTCTGTGTCCTTGTCTTTGCAGATGTATATTTTCCTTCTCAGGCCTGTCTTTCCCTCTGGAATCTCCAGGTTTCTTTTAGAACATTACCTGGACCTGAGCCCAGGGCTTCTGCTTACCAACAGGGAGGTTCAGATGACAACACTGTGTTCCTCTAAATCCAGCAGGGCACAGCCTGGCGGATATCATCAGACTCCCCCTCCAGTAAGTCCATGCATTCATCTAGCATTTACCTGGAGACACAGCCCCCCAACCAGGGCAGAAACTGTAGTTCCCTTGGCCTAGAAGCTCTGAGTGACACTCTACCATCCAGTCCAGTTTCTTGCAGGAGAAATGTTTCCTTTTGAACCCAAGTAGGTAAAGAGTGATCTGATTAAATACTTACTAATTTAGCAGTGGAAAGTAATGCTATACCCCTTTGGAACTGTTCTCATCGTTTTCAGTGGAGAGTCACATGAGGAATTAGCTCACCAAAAGCCATGAGTGGCCATGTAGGAATCTGGGTCATGCTGAAGAGGATACATACAATGAAGTCTAACTACCTATGCTAGGAACAGAATGCTTAGCACCCAGGCATGCAGCACAATCAGTGGAAGCCTGTGAGCATAACTACAAAGTATGAAGATAACTGGAAACTGGTGTTTGACATAAAGAAGCAATAGACAGTGGAAAGGCCTCAGGCAAACCTGGCATTAGCCCAGGCCAGTTTGCAGGTAGGAAGGCAGTTGTTTATGAATATATTCTTTTTTTAATTTTATTTATTTCTGTATGTGTATGAATGTACTGCCTGCATGCAAGTTTGTGCACCCGTGTCGTGCAATGCCGTGGAGGTCAGAAGAGGGTGTCGGATTCCCCTGGAACTGGAGTTCTCCTGGAATTGGAGTTTCAGACGGTTCTCAGCCGCCATGTGGGTGCTGGGGATCGAACCCAGGTCCTCTGCAAGAGCAGTCGGCGCTCTTAACCGTTAGGCCATCTCTCCAGCCTAGCTGGCTATGGGGGTTCACAGCCCTAACCTCAGCTCTAGGAGACTGAGTGAGGCAAGAGGATCACCACAAGTGTGAGGCCTGCAAATTGCCAGACAGACAGAGAGAGAGAGAGAGAGAGAGAGAGAGAGAGAGAGAGAGAACACTTCTACTCAGTGCTAGATTATCATCATGTAGAACAGGGACTGGATGTTTAGAATCTTTTGCATTTTCAAGAAATGTGATTTTCCTGCAAAAATGCACCTCCCTTTCAGTGCTAACAGTGAACTCATTAAGAAAATAAGATCAGCGGGGCATGGTGGTGAACACTTTTAATCCTAGCACTTGGGAGGCAGAGGCAAGTGGATCTTTGTGAGTTCAAGACCAGCCTGGTCTACATAGCAAGTTCCAGGACAGCCAGAGCTACAGGGAGACCCTGTCTCAAAAAGATAAAATAAAAAAAAATAAAAAAAATAAAAAGAAGAAAGAAAAAAAAGATCAAACCACAGTAACTATGACAACCACCACGGCAAACCCCCAGCGGTTTATCCTCTGAAGCCTCAGACACAGTTTGGCCCAGGGGTGGCAGTATTTGCTCCTCCGACCGGCACCTTTACTTTCCCTTCACTCTCTGCCCACACAGCTGTTAAAATCTGCTGTTCCTGATTCTGACCTTTCAAATTCATCTGTGAATGCTTGCTCACAGAGACGAGTGTAGACGCATGTCCACCCAGTGAGCCCTGGCTAGACCCGAGGAAGCAGCTGCCATGGCTACTTTCCGTGCACAACGTAACCAGTGACTGTTTTCGAAGGCGAGTTATCCTGGGTGGCGGCTGGTATTTTTAATAAAATTCAGACATTTTGAAGCACACACTTTTCTACCATCAACTCTAACATCTTTCAAGCTTAAAACCCCTGAAGCAATCTGGAAATATGAGTGTCTTTTAAAAGACAGCCTCTTTCAACGTGATCAACATGTCTATGGATGCCTCTGCTTTTGACCTCATTGGGTTTCCATCCTGAAACCTAGCAATGTGATCCTCCTTACAACAATTTACTCCTCTGAGTTGTATGAGGTTTATGAATTTGTCCAACTAAATTTTGAAAATATTCATCTTAACAAACTAACCTTAAGAAGAGGTCAGTTCCCTACTGCACTGGGAACCAGATGACAAGGTCCTTCAGGACCTCAGCAGAGCCCCAGAGCTGCTTACACAAGCATCACTGGATACTGAATTTGGTTATTGCTTAGAGTGACTATACAGTCTAGTTTTCTTGGAACTATTTTGGTTAACGTCTTTTGTTTCAGTGTGTTTATTGTTTAAAAAGTAATAATAATTATGTCCCCATTTGAACAATAAATGAGATGGGCACCAGATCAGGAAGAAGTAGCCCCACTTTTCCTGGGCTGTGATTGTCTTCCCAAGGGAACGATATGGTCATGGCTTCCCGAAGAAGTACAACCTTTAGTTATGACTTCAGGATTCTGGTCTTCCCAGCCAGCCAGAACAGAATAGCTCTCCTCCACCAATGTAAATGTCATCTGCATTTTCCCAAGAAGACATCAGGGTGATGTGGACAGATTCAGTAAATGAAAATACAAGATGCCAAGCTAAACCTGAATTTTTGATAAATAACAATGATTATTTGGTGTATGAATGATTCAGTTCACAGACCAGAGTCAGCTGGCGTGTCACAGCTGTGCTCCCTGGTCACCCATCCTTACACACACACACACCTTCTCCACACCTGCTGACAAGGCCTGGGGTGAGGCCAGGCCACCAGAGGAGACCAAAGGCAAGCTTTTGTCTTTGAGGCTGGTTGCTGAGTGAGAATTCAGTCCTGGACTTGCTTTGGGTCCATCTTCGTGCTTGTTAGCTGCCCTCCCTGGAAGAGGAGAGATGCTCACACCATAACAAAACAGTTCATCCCAAACAAGCTGCTTTGCTAGAGGTCACAGAGATGAGGAAGAAAACTGAGGTGCTAACGTGCAGGCTCACCTGGCCTCTCACCAACGGGCTTCCCGCTTCCCATAACAAAGAATGTCACCAGAATTAATCAGCTCGGAATTCGCTTGCTAATCTCATGTCCTAGGCGGATGCTTGATATTTGGAAGTCAGTAAAGGCAAACAGTAAACATGGGTGAGTTTGCTCCATGGTGATACTGTAGAGACTCTTGCAGGATGCTGCTTCCTTTATTATTTTTGACATACTTCAAATGTGTGATTTATTGAACTTTTTGCTGCATGCTGGCCAGGACTATTTAGCTGTGAAAAGAAAATCAATAACTGTGTGAGTGGAAGCAGACCTGCCTCGATCTAGCTAGAGTCTCAGAAAAGACCAAGTAAGAGCAGCCAGGTCATAGACAATGTGGGTCAAATGTAGTTCTAGAAGCATAGTGTGATCAAGTTCTAGGACTTTGAAGAGGTGGCAGAAAGGAAAGAAATGGAGGAAATGAAGTCTGTCCTTTTCCCATGGAACAGACATGGCAGCTGTGGAGAAGCCCATCACTGCAGCTTCGATATGGCAAGAAAAAGCGCCTTGCGGACACGTGACCCAATCTTTATACAGCCTCCGTCTTACCAAGGACTCTCCTGTTAGTAGTGTTAGCCCTCATGCAGTTGGTAGTACTGGGTTTGATGGGTTTGGTGGTGACAGAGAGGTGGCCACTGGCCAAACTGATGCATCTTTCTTGACATGTAGGGTAGTTCTGCAAAGCCAGAAGTAATTCCTTCTATTGTTCATAAATCAGAAAAACTGCAGGAGCTTTAAAATTGTATCCATCCTTAGCTCAGATTAGGTTTCTGTCAGCTGAGTGCCGCTCTGAGATGTACGCTGATGGCTTTCAAGTGATATTGGGCTTCGGGCCCTGCAGGAAAATGTCTGCCTCCCAGACTGTAGCATTTTAGATTCCAGACAATGGTATTTCACAGATGAGGTAATTTTTTTGAATGGAGAGTGCTTTTCACATTTGAGGTTTCCAAATAAGGAAGAAGTAACTATCACCAGCTGTCTGCAGCCACTTGGGTTGCTATAACAAAATACTATGAATGGGTGCTGAGTGTAGCTAAGAAGGTCCTCTCAAATGCTGAGACAACGTAGGAAGCATGCCCTTGAGCCTCCAGAACTATGAGCTAAATAAACCTCTTTTCTTTATAAAGATATTCAGCTTCAGGAGGGTCATTACCATAATTAAAAGCTAAAACAAGTAGGTACCTCATAAACAGAACAACTTTATTTCTCACAGTTTTAGGGACTGTGAAACCTAAAATCAAAATGCTGGCAGACTCGGTGCCTGCTGAGGGCCTGGTGCTCAGGGATGGTGTCCACCTGTCCCTTCATGGTAAAAGGAGACACAGAGCTCTCTGAGCCTCTTTTGTAAGGGCATGGAGACCACCTAAATCCCACCTAACACTATGCCACTTGGGATTAGCTTTTAAATATCCATTAGGAGGATACATTCAGACCATAGCACAGAATAACATTATTTCATGAAATTAGACTCACTAATGCCTTGGAGAGAGCTGAAAACAATAAACATAACAAAAGCACAGGGATCTTTAAAGCACTGAGGGGCTGGAGAGATGGCTCAGTGGGCAGAGCCCTTGCTGCTCTTGCAGAGGACTCAGGCTCTGTTCCCAGCACCCATATCAGGCTCACAACCACCTGTAACTGTGGTGTCAGGGGATATTCTTTTGTCCTCCTTTGGCCGCCATGAGCACTTGCACTCATGTGCACATACAGAAGCCGACACATAGACAACAATAAAATAAATCTTAAAAAAATGAAACCACTGAAATTTATGAAAACTCCCATGCTGCCACTCACAGCAGCACTGCGCACAGCACCCTAGAGATGAAACGACCCACTGACGTTCAGTGGACAGACCAAATGCAGAGCATGCACACTCTACAACGGCTCATCCCAGCCTCTCACAGGCCAGCTGCAGGTGCCTAAACACTGCTAATCATGGCTAGAGCAGCCACATGCTAAGCAGCCACATGCTAATTACGTGCTAAGCAGGCACATGCTACGTACATGCTAAGAGCAGGCACATGCTAAGCGTGGCTAAAGCAGCCACACTCAGAGACAGAAAAAGAATGTTGGTTTCCAGATACTGACACAAGGGCCAAAGACAGTATCAACAGCACAGAGTCTCAGTCTGGGGTGATGAAGGAGCTGGATGGTGGTGAGGCTTGCACACCACCACCACCACCCTTTTCAATTTTATTTTGCAATTGTGTCTAGAGTTTCCCAGGGATGCTTCAGACTTTATTTTCTCTCTCTCTCTCTCTCTCTCTCTCTCTCTCTCTCTCTCTCTCTCTCTCTCTCTCTCTCTTTCTCTCTGGACATCCGGGTATATACACGGATGCACACATACAGCATGTCTGTGGAGGTCAGAGGACAACCCCAAGCACTTGTGATTTGCTGCTACAAATGTTGGGCTACTTGGGCTCCCAAGCATCAGGGAATTCTCCTGTCACCAGAGGGGTCCTGGGATTATACAGATGCACCTATTTGTTCCTGGCTTCATGTGGGTCGTGGGATTTGAACTCAGGTCCTCACATGTATGTGTCAAACATTTTACCCACTGAACTATCTCCCCAGCCTAAGCCTCTACTGTTTGGTCCTCTTGCCTCAGCCTGGAGAATAGCTGTCCTTACAAGCACGTGCCCTTGCCCCAAGATGCACGTTGGCTTGAGAGGCACTGCTCAGAATGACAGAATCCTGTGGCTTAGGGGAAGTAGGGCCTGCAGGGTAGGGAGGCCCAAAGGGCCAAGTCAGAGAGCCTCTCACTGCCTCCCAGTGGCCGCACGACCTCAACCAACAGTGGTAAACACGTTGTTTCCAGGTGGTTAAGAAAGAAAAAAAGAAAATCCTCAGCTCTGCCTCCAAGAGAAATAAGCAATCCTCTCGGGTACAGACGGAGCCCTGGCCAGGTGCTGACTTAATATAGAATCTGGGGAGATGCCTTCCTGGGTAAAGTGAATGTAGTACAAGTGTCAGGACCTGAGTTCAAGCCCCAGAAGCCATGTGAAGCTGGATGTGGCTGTCACCCCAGGGCTCCTGCGGTGAGAGGAGAAGCAGACAGGAGAATACCAGAAGTGCAAAGGTTGGCTAGTCCGGTATACGCAGCAGCAAACGACACAGACCCTGTCTCCAACAGGCGGAGATAAGGACTGGCATTCAAGGTTGTCCTCTGACTGCCACACATGTAGTATACCTGCTCACACATAGGAATGCACACACACACACACACACACACGCACACACACATGCACATCTAAGAACACACATGTTCATACATCATACACAGAAATTTAAAAAACAGTGCTTGGTGTTTTTTTATGAGCAGCAACGTTAGAAGGCCCATGCACAGAGGTTTTGAGAATCCCATGATTGGCTGTTTATTTGTGTGGAGAGTAACAGCAAGTCCCCACCCACCCCCGCAAGGCACCTCCTGCAGGAAACTGCACAGACAAGATGTTCTTCAGGGCAGAATGACTTGGTGACAGGTCACACAGAAGCTGCCTGGTTCTTTGCTACACTGGCTTATGCTTGCTCCAAGTTTGTATGTCAGAAATGCACGTTGGATGGAGATTTATAATGATTAGTTAGTAATTATTACTGTAAAGGAGGTGGCTCGGTGAATCAACTTGCAGCCAGAGTTAAAGATCCAATAGCACTTGGGAAAATTATTCTTCTTCCCCAGCCATGTGATGCTGTGCACAGAATATGGTGGCTCACAGCCTGGGTGTTTTTGCTACTTGATAAAATTGGAATGCTTGGGGGGCTGGAGAGATGACCTAGCTGTTAAGAGCACCAAGTGCTCTTGCAGAGGACCAGGGTTCGATTCCCAGCACCCACATGGCAGCTCAGAACCATCTTTAAGCCAGAGGTGGTGGTGCACGCCTTTGATCCCAGCACTCAGGAGGCAGAGGCAGGTAGATCTCTGTGAGTTCAAGGCCAGCCTGGTCTATGGACTGAGTACCAGGCTAGCTGGGGTTACAGGGAGATCCTGTCTCAAAAAAAATTGGAATACTTGAATAGAATTGTTCAGTTTAAAGGACACATTACAAAAATCTATGAAGGCAAAGGAAGCATGTGTCTCTGGCCTATGGGAGAGTACGGAACATCAGTGATGGGCCTGGCGGTGTCTGTTCTGTCGTTACTCACAAACCTTCCTAATGCAGTAGGAACATTCCACGGTTACAAATGCCAGCTATAGCTGCCTAGTGTCTGCTTCCCTCAGAACAGATTATTCTGAATTTTATCTCTGGTGGCAAGTTGATTTGCTAAGCTGCTTCCTTTAAAGTAATAATCACTGGCATATCATCTTAGGAATCATCATGTAGAGTGCTAATCAATAAATGTTTGTGAAGTACCTACTATGTGTAGTAACCTGTATCTCCTTAGCTCTGTCCAGTACTGCTGAGTTCACTGCAGTGGGAGCACACTGACAGTCTTGTTCATCATTACGTGTGTACACAGGTGTGTACAGGTGCACTCTCCATAGGTGCACACACATGTAGAGGTCACAGGTCTACACTGGACACCTCCCTCTGCTGCTCTCCACCTCACCTTCTTTGAGACAGGATGCCTTTCTTTCATTTTATTTCTTCAATTTTAATTGAAATTTTGCAATTTTCATACATTATAATTTGATGGTATTTAGATTGTCTCCCCATCTCCACCCCCCTTATTTCCCCCGGCCTGATTTAATGTATATACATAATTATATAAATATATATATACACATTATACACACACACACACACACACTTACACACATTAGGTAGACCCGTGGCCCATAAGGTAATCTAAGGGCTTCAGGTGGTTTTTCACCTGCATAGATAGATAGATAGATAGATAGATAGATAGATAGATAGATAGAGTATATATGTATGCATGTGTATATGTGTATGTATATGTGGCCTATAGAGTCTAACTTGTGTCCCCAAATGTCCTTCCGTGTGGGTCCGTGCACTGGAGCCTGGTTAACCGACAAGAGTCCCATCCTTGAAAGAGGCTGACTGTGTCCTCCCAGCAGCCATCGGTTGCCACAGCTTCCTTTAGTGGGGTGCGAGCTTCTTACCCACTTTCCCTGTTTATGCTGGCACTTTGTCTGATTTGAGCTTGTGTGGAACTTGCACATGTTGGCACGATTGCTGTGAGCTCATTTGAGTAACTGGCCAGCTGTCTTCCTTTATCTGGAGCTTGCAATTTCAGGTAGACTAGTTGGCCAGCAAGCACCTGGGATTCCCCTCTCTGTCCCACTACTGGTGGGGGGTTACAGGTCTTTCCCACCATGCCTGAGTTTTTACATGGTTGCTAGGGCTCTGAACTCAGGTCTTCATGCTTACACAGCAGGCACTTCACCCACTGAGCCATCTCCCCAGCGCTCTGCTCAAGATCTTGAAGATAATAAGCAATATAAAGGATCACGAGTAATATCCAGGTCCTGTCAAACCTACCCCGTTTTTCTCCATGCCGAGCTGTTCTGCCTTTCCTCGCTGTCCTCATTCACTGTTGATGCTTCCATTAAATTATCCTATTTCATTCTCTGAAAGTTTTGTGCCAATAATATTACTTTGGGAACATTTAGTCTTACTTGGCAACACTGCATGACTCAGAAAGTCTTCATAAGCACACTTAAAGTCACTTTACCCTCCAGATCATTAGTACTAGCCTGCATGCAGGCTCCTAAGGAAGGGGGAGGGAAGGAGGAAGCTGGCACATGGCGAGTGCAGCATGCAGGAAGACCAAGTTTTCTCATGGCTCTGCCCTGTCCAGACACTGTGCCACCACAGCCTGTATCTCTACCAAGCAGAAACGACCATGCCTTTTCTCACCCCCTCAGAAGGGTGGGCCCAGTGAGGTCAAACATGGATAGGATTTGAAGAGAAGGTCTTGATTAATGTAAATACTAGCAAGTCTTTTCAGAGTCCTTGCTAACATCAAATGCTGTGTATGGGGATGTGGATAAAGAAACTTCCAGTAACTATCCTGTATCAAGCATGTGAATGGCAGCTCTCATATCAGTAGATTAGGCAATATCATTCTGCATGTCTGTGGGATGGAAAATGTAGATGAAATAAAGGAGGACATTTCAGATACCCGAAGTCTTTAGAATGTGAACTTACACTCTATTCTCAAGGACTATTGCCTGTCCTGTTGTGTAGATTCTTGGCAGCAGAATTAGGCAGGGCTTCTCCATGTCTGGTATTTACAGGAAAAAAATAAAACACAGAAACATCTAGAATGATAATTTAATGTGGACCTCAGTTAAGATTAGAAAATATAGTCATTGGTGCTGGAGAGATGGCCTAGCAGTTGGGAGCGCCTACTGCTCTTGCAGAGGACCCGGGTTTGATCCCCAGCGCCCACATGGCGGCTAAAAACCATCTTTGACTCCAGTTCCAGGGAAATCCGATGCCCTCTTCTGACCTCTGCAGCATTGCACGACACAGTGCACAGACCTACATGCAGACAGTGCGTTCATACGCATGCAAAAATAAATGAAGTTAAAAAAAAAGAAAATATAGTCATTTAAAATATATAGTCATCTACCACTATACACCTATCAGAATGGCCAAAACCTAAAATACTGATACTGACAATACCAAATGCTGACTATGTGGAGCAACAGGAACCTTCATTCACTGCTAGTAGGAATGCAAAGGGGCTGATGTTTGAAAGACAGATGGTTTCTTACAAGACTAAACATACACTATCCATATACTATGCTAATTATACTTGGTTCTTACCAGAGGAGTTGAAGATATCTAAACAAAAACAACAGCTAGATGTTTATGGTAGCTTTATTTATAATCACAGAAACTTGGGAACAGCTAAGACATCCTTCGTTGAGTGGGTAAAGAAACTTTGGAGCAGCCAGACAGCAGATTCATTGTGGAAAAGTTTGCTCTTCAAGTCATGAAAAGACAAGCAAGTTAAGACTATCACTAAAGTGAAACAAGCCAGTCTGAAAGGATGTATACAACATGATTCTAGCTCTGTGATATGCCTGAAATTACAAAACTCTGCAGGCAGCAGAAATGAAAACACTCACCAAAGTCTCAGTGGTGGCAAAAATGGTGCTCAGAGGACACCTAAGGTACTAAGATTCTGTTTGTTATGATAATGGTGACATTGAAAATACATAGTACCCATGGCCCATAAGGTAATATAAGGGCTTTGGGTGGTTATCACCTGCCAGCAAAGGCACTAACCTGGAAGAGGATATTGATAATGTGGATGGCTCTGCCTGTGTTGAAGTGGGGGACATAGGGGAGACCTCTGTACCTTCCTCAGCTTCCCAGTCAACCTAAAACTAAATAATACGAGAACAAATAACAGTCAGTAATGAAAAAAATTAGATAAAGTACATCTAAACTTATGTATGACAAAACTATGTAATACACATGATGAATTACAAAGAATCTAATCTGGGGCTGGAGAGATGGCCTGGCGGTTGAGAGCGCTGACCGCTCTTGCAGAGGACCCGGGTTCGATCCCCAGCACCCACATGGCAGCTAAGAACCGTCTGAAACTCCAATTCCAGGAGAACTCCAGGTCCAGGGGAATCTGAGACCCTCTTCTGACCTCCGCAGCATTGCACGACACGGATGCACAAACCTGCCTGCAGACAGTACATTCATACACATACAGAAATAAATAAAATTTAAAAAAAAAGAATCTAATCTTTGCTTCCTTCTTACTGAGCCATAGACAACTTATATGACTGGGACTAAGGAATCATCTGTTAGCTGCTTCATACCCCATGTCTTCTTATTTTAAGTCTTCTGCACTGAGATGAGCAATTTTTACAAGTCTCTTAATAATCACAGTAAAAAGTAGTGAATGAACTGTATTTGCACTATTATTTATTTATTTATTATTTATTTATTTACTTACTTATCTGTAGTGCTGGGCACATAATCCAAGGCCTCATTCATGCTAGGCAAGTGCTCTTCCACTGAGCTTTATCCCAGCCCGTTTCTTAAGAACAAAGCTTTATCAATTTGCATCTAAAGGAAGTTCCATTTTTCTCCAACAAACTGCAAATGAACAATGATAGTTTTGCTCCTTGATGGGAAAATGACAGCTTAGCTCTGGGCCCCACCAATCCCAGCCTCTTACCCACTCTCCTGTCTTCTACACAATATTTGGAGGGGCATTTCAAGACTGTTATGGGAAAGATGTTTTGCCACTTGAAATAGCAGCTGAAAAAGTTACTCATTTCAAGCACCATAACTCCTCACAATACCACTAAACTCACCGTGGCACCTATTGTTCCAAAATGTTGCAGAAACATAACTATTTAATAATCTCTTATTCCATAAGCTATGTGAGGCTCTGCTCTGTGCTTCACAGCAGAGCTGCACCCCTAGGAGAAAGCTCTTTCATGCCCTGGAGTTTCCTTCAATTTAGAAACACAGAAAACGTTGGCCAATATGTTTCCTCTCATCTCTAATTTTCTCTCTTCTTTTCATAGCTTAATTTGGAAAACACATTCCCATTGTCCCAAGTTCCAAGCTGATGAGATTTGTCCGGGCATTTGATTATGAGCAGGTTAATGACCTGCAGTGTCCTGAGCTTGTCTTTGCGAGCGTCCACCGGTAATAGGAGCTGCTTTTCCTTTGCCCATTGGAGCATGACTGAAGCTTCGCTCAATAACACATCCTTTATGTTCATTTATGAACAAAGGATTCTTTGGAGAAGAAAAGTCCTAAAAATAGTTGCCATGATTCTTAACCCAAAGAAACCCTAGTCCATCAAAGAGCCTTCTTATTGTGCACATCTAGGGTAAAAATCAGTAGTAGCAATGTCACGGTATTCTATAAGAGGAGACCAAATGAACATGTCCCTGGAATATTTCTGAATAAAAATCTCTCTTGAAAAAAAAATCAAGATTTTATTAGTTGACTTTGTGGTCTGATATTCAAGATTGCTTAACTTTAGGAAAGACCACCACAAACATGTCTCCATGCTTCTAATTTGTCTCTTCAAGGACAAAACGACCTGCCATGTGATAGGCGCACACTGCTAGCTGTGTCTTTCTTTAAAGCTGGCTTCGTTTATTGTCTTAGAGAATGGACATTAGAAAATCAGACCTGACACTTTTCTGTGTTAGCTCTTCTGACTTGCTTCTGTTGCTGGGATAAAACACAGACCAAAAGCAGCTTGGGGAAGAAAGGCTTTATTTCACCCTAAAGCACAGTCCATTGTCTGGGAGAGCCACAGCAGAGCAGCACTGCTGATGGGCTGCTGGCCATGGCTGTTCACTTACCCTCCTTATACAGTCCCCCTGCTCAGAGACGGCACTACCCGCAGCAGACCAGGCTCTCCTACAATGGTCAGTTAAGAAAATACCTCACAGACTTGGCCACGGGCCAGTCTAATGGAAGAAATTCCTCAACTGAGACTCCTGCTTACCAGCTGTCTCTAATAGTGTCAAGTTGACAAAAGCTAACAATCACAGTGGCTTTAGAATTCTTCCATTCTTAGAGACAGATGTTCCAGCTTCAGGAAAACTAGAAACTACTTAGAAGGGGATTATGGGAAAGGCAATGGTGGCCCTGGAGAACCTATTGCATCCTCCATGTAAAAGCTGATAGCAGTGACTTCACCATCACTGTTCCAGAATCAGCTCAGAGAGTGTAAGACCATGAGTGAGACTATAAGATGGCCCTGATATCTGACACAGATCAGACCACCATGTGGAGCTTCAGCACATCCCAACATTTCAGAGTTTTGACATTATAGAGTCAAGGGAGCTAAGGAACCTTTCGTCGAGCCACATTAACCAGAAACAGAACCTGGATTAAGTGCTCTTTGTAGGGAAGTTGCCATGGAAAACAATTTTCTCTGGAGAAGAGGTTGGTTCTTCAGATACACGAGATAGGGTGACTGTGTGTGCAGCTTTCCCGTGCATGCTTGAGGCTCCCACCTGTTTCCCTGACACAATAGTTAGCCTCCTCTTTCATGCTGAAAAAGAGTCCCAGCCCGGTGGATGGGTACTGCCATCACCTTACTGTAGGATATTTGGATATTACTCCCCAAAAGGAACGTGTGCACTGACACTGCACAGTGAAGGCGGGGAAGCCCGCTCATGGGAAGAGAGCTACGTGTGAGCTGTCAGGCAACACACAGGATAAAAAATACAAAAGAGAAATCTTTCCTAGTCCACTACATGGACCCTCACATATGCAGCCCTATGGGACTGTGTGCCAAGTGTTTCTAACACAGAACCTTCTCAATTCACAATTCCTCTCAGCTTATAAGATAACATAGAGATAGAAAATTCTAACCATAGGATCAACAGAAACGCAAGTCATTGCTTCTCACCTGTAAATAAAGTACAGTATAACTCTAAAACAGTTGGTAGATCTGCAGATTAGCATTATTAGCAGAAAGATCTAACTTTGATTTGGAAATAAAATAGGACTTCTGTGTAAGACAGAGTCTGAATAAAAGATTCAAAGCAGGGAGGGGTGAATATCTTATGGCAAGGAATGAAAACTGGATACAATGAAGTTTTAAGAAGTTTTATTAACTTAAGATTAAACAGACATGAGATATTCAATTAAAATGATTTCAGAGGTTTTAAAACTATCATGTTCTATGATTAATATAGTAAATGTATGTTTGATTGAAATATTAAGCAGAAGGGAGATAAATAACAGAGTTTAAAAATATATATCCTCATTAGTAATGCAGAACTGAAGTAAAAAGTCCAGTAAAAATATGACTTGCTTCTGGGGAATGAATAATATTATTTACGGAACTCTTTTGAACAAGTCAGGATGTTCTCATTTGCATGTGGAGCCTGATAGGTGAATTACGCCCAGGATTCCAAGTCACTGTTCTCTGCTGTGGAGCCCAGGACCAGGCCTTGTCTGCTCGGCTCCTTTCTCCTCGCATTTCTCTCCTTTCTTTGCCATGAAACTTGGACTCTCAGGTGGGGATAGGACATCTGGATGAAAAAACAAATCTGCCTCTCCATCATGTGAAAGCAACTACATAAAAATCAAATGAGGACTGGAGAGATGGCCTAGCGCTTAAGAGCACCGACCGCTCTTGCAGAGGACCCGGGTTCGATCCCCAGCACCCACATGGCGGCTGAGAACCGTCTGTAACTCCAATTCCAGGAGAGCTCCAGTTCCAGGGGAATCCGAGACCCTCTTCTGACCTCCGCGGCGTTGCATGACACGGGTGCGCAGACCTGCATGCAGACAGTACATTCATAGAAAATTTTTAAAAAAGCAAGTGAATTAAAGTGATGTTTTCAGTGACATTTAAAAATACATGAATGGCGTAATCCATTAATTTGCTCACAGCTTTTCCTTGAGGTCAAAGTCAATGGCAATTGAAGAGAAAACAACCAATGTGGTAGGTGTTAAGAAAAGAACAATCAGTGGCCTTGCTCCAGAGGGCAGAGGAGGCAGAAGCAGAGGTCAGATTGTAACTGTAAATGTATTTATGAATAGGCCAGTAATAGGCAAATAGCATGCAAATGCACATCCCGCTTTACATACCCCTCTCTGACAGTGAGCAGCTGTTTGACTCTGACCATGGCTCATGGAGACCTGATTCACAAAATAAAGACATTCTTATATTTGTTGTTGTTCCGCCAATTTTCTGATACTGTTTCAGGAATAGTGGCAGGCTCTAAGAATTCAATGATGAGAAAAAGTAGACACAGCTGGTCCTCCTGGGGGACAATTTGGATTGCCAAAAATAATCACACACAAACAAATGCAGAAGTTGCACTGATATGGAGGGGGTCTGTGATGGCAGAGTGCTCTGTGAAGGTGGAGTGTCTGTGATGGTGAAGTATCCAGGCAGGGAGGTCAGGATGTCCTAGGAAGGGGATGTCTGAAGGCTCCACTAGGTGACATTGCAGAAGAGGAAATAGCACACACAAAGAATCAGTCTGATTGTCATGAAATAATCACACATAAACAAGTGCAAACATTACAACCAACACATGTGAAACTTCACAAGGAAACTGATGTAGTTTAATATGCAGGTGAATGTATAGACTGAATGTTATCATAGATCACACTCTGTGGCTGGAGCCATGTATGACGGTGGTAGAATGGAGAAGGGTCAAGTAGAGGTCATCCCACGCAGTTTTAGGATCATATTACAGTTTCAGCTTTTCTTAAGGGACACTGGAAGGTCACTGGGGGATTTAAAACAAAACAATGACATGCTCAGAATTGAGAAAATCGCTAAGCCAGATAGATCCTGCTTAAAAAGGGACATCCCCAGCTGCTGGGAGTCCTGCCAGAAGAAAGCCCTTAGCTGTCACAGCCCTGCAGAGCCACCAAAGCTGTATTTCTTTCTGGGGTTCACATCCTGTTCAGCAGGAGATACAAAGATCTGCTGGGCCTCTTCCACTTCGGGGCAACCCTGTAGGGTCATCCCAGCGTTAGAAAGCTCAGGGTGTTGGCTGAGGCTTTGTGCAAGATTGCAGGAAGCCCAGCTTCTCCCTTCCTTTCCATAATCACACTAAGGAAGAGATCTCTACGTGCTAATCTCTGTCTAGACCCTGCTTCGGAAGACAGCCACCTGGTTACAGCCTGTAAGGAAGAGGAGTGATCTAGAGCAAGTGACCGGGGCTAAAGCTGGAATGAGAGATCTGGGGAGGAGGGTGGGCAGATTAGGAGATTCACAGAAAGTAGAGTAATAGGATTTGGTCGTTAAATAGCAATGTGGGAGAGTGAGGATGAAGACTTCGGTGGTTTTAATCAGAGATGTCCCCACAACCTTAACTATTTGAATACCTGGTCCCCGAGATGGTGGTGCTGTTGGGGAGGCTTAGGAAGTATGGGCTTGCTGGAGGAAGTATGTCACTGGGGGGCGGGGTTTCGAGGATTTAAAGCCTCAGCCCACTTGCAGTTTTCCATCTCTGCTTCACATTGTGATTGAAGACATGTGCTCTCAGCTCTCTGCTGCCATGTCTGTCCCTTGTTGCCATGCCTCCCCTCCGCAATGGACTTACCTCTCTAGAACCATTAGCCAAAACAAACTCTTCTATAAGTCTCTTTTGTCATGGCATTTTATCACAGCAGTAGAAAAGTAACAAATACAAAGATGACCCAATGGCTCCTTGGTCTGTGGTTTCTATCACTGGGCACACGATAAAGACTTCAGTATGAGGGAAAGGCTCAAGTTTCCACTTGGCAATTACTGAGTTTGCACATCTAAGTGGAATTTGGAAGAAGGGCATTAGCGATGGAATCTGGGTCGTGGGAGCCCATGTCTAGACCCTAAAAGGAGCCATGGACTTGCACAGATGAATGTGGAAGAAGCAAAGGTGACCTATATTGGAACCTAGGAGCATATAGGAGCATACCTCAGTGCTCTTTCCAGTTCTGATAGTCTTTCCACACGTTTCAAGAGCACCAGAAGCAGAGTTCATAACTGTAGAGAAGTAACCACACATTTGAGGCAAACTGGGGTAGTTTTGTTCTCATGCAAACACACAGACCCCTTACACAGCTTCCACATAATAGAGCGGACTCTATGGAAAGCCTCTGTTTTCATATACAGCATTTCATATAACACACACACACACAGAGAAAGCATACATGTGTGTTGCAGATGTAAATGAAGGTTCAGAGGAAGTTGGTAGGGCAAAAAATAAGCATCATTTTAAATTCAGCATTAGACACTCTTGTTAAGATTTGCTTTGCCTGATTCCCACATGGAATTCTCACTAGTTCTTCACGCCACAATGCTCATATTCCTCTCCATCCTCTCCACTCCTCCACACCTCTCTACACAACTAATTCTTTTCCTTCCTCTTGGAACAAAACATGTATTTCTTTTAGCCTCACATATGGACCATTCTAAGGATCTTTATAAAAACATTGTGGTTTGAAACAGTTTTCCTCAGAGTCCGATGCTCTACAACGAATGGTTTATCTACTTCTCCAAGCAATGCTAGCACCCTCTCTGGGCTGGATTGCGCCGATAAGCTGAGATGACAACACTACCACAAAACCTTCACTCTCTTGTGGCATACGTTATTGTTTGGCTTTACAACTTTAAGCTACTTTCAGGCATTAATAATTTAGCTTAAATCAGTTAATAAGATGAGTTGAAAAGAAAAAGAACCAAGAAAACGCGGGGGGGGGGGAGTACATCTTTTGCTGGAGTAAGAAGACTATAGAGAAAGCACCAATGGATGTGGAGGTGGAGGCCAGGGATCAGACTCCACAGCCAGAAGAGGAAGACGAGGAAAGACAGAAGCTGCTCCAAGGGGCTGGGAAATGCGTCTGGGTTTGTACAGGACCTAGCTTTAGACTGCGTCAGAGTACAGTTGAATCCTCTCACAGAGAAGGCAGTCAAGAGACCTCTTTTGATGTGGAGATAACTAGCAAGGAAATCAGACTCCCCTGCATGAATCTCAGCTGTTCAGGGACACTGCTTTGGCTCTGCTTGCCTTGGTGAGGAGAGCCCAGATACTGAACTGGACTGCAATTGATTACTGAGGCCGTAAACTGCGCAACTCTAATGATGCACCAATTAGGTGCAGGGGGCTGAGGAAAAGGGGGAGGCCATTTTTTGTTGTTTTCTGGAGCCTGCTTTGGAATTTTCCCATCCTTCTCTCTGTATAACAATAGACATTAGCATTTTCATATGTCTTGAAAGTTAAAGCAAGATGTGGGAAATTGAATTGCTGAAGAGCAGAGTTCTCTAATTGCGCTCTTCAGAGATTTCTAGTTCTTTTGGAAAATCTGCATTGACAATGGGCTTAACTTAATTATAGGTGATGTTTCATTTCCAGGGATGGCCTGATTTCCCATCCTCACCCCACGCTGGTGTGTCTGCTCTGCTAGAGAAGCTTTCACTGGTTTGGGGGACTCAGAGCATAGAGCAAGGATGCTGAACAGCGAGGTCAGACATGGTTTGTGCTGAGAGCTTCCCGTCATCTGTGTCAGTCTGTGTAACCGTTACAGAAAGCAAACTGCTTTGGGGCAATCGCAGTGTCAAGATTTCTTCAAAAGAGCAAGAGCTATATCTGAAATTTTGATTTAGATAGAACGTTTTCATTACCAAACCTGGTGTCTAGTTAGATCACATCCATCTTCTGACTTCACATATGTGCTGTGAAGCACTGGTAAGCTCCTCCCTGCCACCTCTCCCAACCCGAAAACCATATATACTAAGTTAGCAGCTTGGCTCAAACACAAACTAAACTCATACTTACCCTAACCTTTGTCAACCTCATATCTCCCTGCTATTATCAATGACTTGGGGAAGCCTGTATTTTCTGATGACTCTGTTCTGATTCTAAGGCTTTTCACAGATAGCACTGCCTTCTGCTGTGGCCAAACAGACCATGTTCCACACAGGCTTTGCTGACTCACAGATCACAAACTCAAGTATAGAAAACAGAATCTGGCCAGGTATGGTAGTGCACACCTTTAGTCCCAACACTCAGGAGGCAGAGGCAGGTGGATTTCTGTGAGTTCAAGGCCAGCCTGGTCTACACAGTGGGCTCTAGGCCAGCTGGGACTAAAGAGAGACCCTGTCTCAAAAAAAAACAAAAAAAAAAAAAAAAAAAAAAAAAAAAGAAAGAAAAGAAAACAGAACCTAAAACAATGGCAACAAAATTAGCCAGATTTTTGCTCATGAAACCATGCCAAAGACTAAATAACCAGAAAACCAAAAGTCCATTTATCGTCATGAAGTTTTTTTCTGTCCCTCAGAAGGTAGCCAGCATGAGACCAGGAAATGAAGAAATAGGGAATGTGAGCCCAGCCTAGACCTAGGCTCCTACCTGTGGTCCGTGGATGCATTCAAATTGACCATTGACTAAGATGTCAGAGGGCTTTAATTTTATGGAGGAATTGGCACGATGCTAGATGGAAATCAATACCTACAATCTAAATCTTGTATGGGTGTGTTGTCAGCTGAAGTTTGATGTCTGTTTCTCTTCTTGGACTGATTTCCTTTCTGCAATCAGTATGATGAAAAAGAAAATAATGCTTATAAATGAAGTCAGCATAGAGTACTGGCTGAGCCAGAGGAAGTTGGCAGCTGCAGAAATTCTGTTTTCACTTTACATTAAATGGCATTAATTATACTGCTATGTCACTAAGTATAACCACACACTCGTGGTATAATATTCTCTTTTCGTGTCAAGCGTGTTTGGGTGCAAATGTTTGTCTGTGGGATGGGAAGGCCATGTCCTATTGGCCATGGCCAAATTTCAAGTGTATCATTCAGGCCAAGACCTCATTTTAGAATGGCCAGAGGTTATCATGTGGCTTCCCTTAGCCAAGAAGAGAAGCAAAGCATGGTAGTAAAGAGACAACCAGTCTACCAGTTGACCCAAAGGCATTTCTCCTTCAGCATAGAGTTGAGGCTATGAAATACATCTATATCTGAAAGCTTTTACTACAGGCCTTAGGACTGGCTCTGAAAACAGTATCACTAACAAATTCAGATGTTCAGATCTTTCCATTAAATCTTGAAGTAGTGAAGACCAATATAGCTGGCCTCCAACAAGAACAATCACCCATGGTGGCCCTTGTGATCAAGGTAATTCATCTTCAGTAACTCTGGGGCTCTCGGCACATTCAAAGGTGATGCCCTTCAGCTACCAAAATATCGGGCAAGAGAGAGAATAGTGCTCAAGCTTTCTCTCCATTGCAGACCCCAGAGGTCTTGGACAAGATAAAGGCTTTAAACCCTTAAATATTAATAGAAGTCACAGCTTAGCTGCTGACTTAAGGCAGAGAAGTAAGGCCTAACTTTATAGTACTCTTAGGTGCTTCTCAGCTCAAAGACTCAGGATTCTATTTGTATTTCTTATATTCATAAGAATCCTGAGGGCTTTCATTTCCAGGACTTAGGACATAGTAGATATTTATTCAGGCTGGATTGAAAAATTGTGAAATTGGGCTGGAGAGATGGCTCAACAGTTAAGAGCATTAGCTACTCTTGCAGAAGACCCAAGTTTGGTTCCAAATGGTATCTAAGTACTGTAACTCCAGTTCCAGGAGATCTGATGCCCTCTTCTGGTCTTTGTAGGCATTGCATGCACCGGGTACACCTACATACATGTAGGCCAAACATTTATACACATAAAATAAAAAATAAGGGCTGGAGAGATAGCCTAGTGGTTAAGAGCACCGACCGCTCTTACAGAGGACCCAGGTTCGATCCCCAGCACCCACATGGCGGCCGAGAACCGTCTGAAACTCCAATTCCAGGAGAACTCCAGCTCCAGGGGAATCCGAGACCCTCTTCTGACCTCCGCGGCATTGCACGACACGGGTGCACAGACCTGCATGCAGACAGTACATTGATACACATACAGAAATAAATAAAAAAAAAAAATTAAAAAAAAAAAAAGAAATTTAAAAAAAATAAAAATAAAAAATAAAAAATAAAAAAAACAATAATTTTAAAGAAGGAATAGGAGCTACCTTGTGAGGGATGACCCAAGTGAATACACATAAAATTGTCAAATAAAAATGATTATAACACTCAAGACAAATATATATTAACATGTGATCCATAATGCAACTACCCAATTAAAAAGTTTTTGGTTTGGTTTTTTTTTTTTTTTTTTTGACAATTAATGCTATTTAAGTGGGCACTTCTACATGCCAAGGGGTCCAACCAAAACCAGAATTTTGGAAGCAATGAGGAAAAAGAAAGACTGCTGGAGACACTCTGTTCAAAGACCTTAGGAGCCTGGGAACAGGAGTGAGTATACAATCTCCCAGGAAAGGAAGGTTGTGCTGTGTAGCGACATAAAGCTGTCACCTCCCAAGCTGGGTAGATTTCTGCCAGGAGTTGAGTGGATCTTGAAATCCAGCCTCATTTATATTCACTAAGTCACGGACTCACTTGCTAGACAAATTCTTCCCTGTGGAGTGCTTGACTTACTGCTCATCCTTGGAACCAGATCTGCCCAGGGGAGATGTTTTGTTAATTTTTCAGGTCAGGGGGTTATATGCTAATGATTCCACATTTGCCCCTCCCCCTGGCCATTCACTGTTGTGTCACAGGGTTGGGCCTCCCTCCACATAGTGCATTCGAACTCCCCTCATCTCTGGCTTCAGTTGGTAGTCACAGTAGCTGAGGAAGATGAACAGGAAGGAGGCAGGTGGCAGATTTCTCCCTCCCCTCCCTTCCCCTCCCGTCCCCTGCATCTTCTTTCTTTCAGGGCTGCACTATAATCCTGGTAGTAGCTAGGGTTGTGCTAGACAGCCTCTCCACAGCAATAGCTCTCACTCAGTGTCAGTAAAGTATCCCCAACGCAGTGTTCCTTCAGGCCTAGGGGAATGGCTTTCACTGTGTCTTGGGTTATATCTTCATAATTTCAACTTTTTCTGGCCAGTTCTGCAATTCCGGTCCTTTCTTCATTTCTGTTCAATTTAATCCTGTGACTGCCATCTCCTTCTTGCTGTGATGCTGACATATATGAAGAATCTTTCCTTAGTCTGCACAGGTGAACCATGTAGGGCAGCAAAGACCCTTCAGGTGTCACTTTGAAATTTGGAACAAATATTTGCCATGTCACAGAGGGAGCTCAGACTTCATGCTGGCTGGCTAATAAAATCATGATTGTTTGCGAAGCCTGCATTGAGCCACTGCTGCTGGGCTCTGTGGATACCCGCTACTCCACTGCTGCAGACTGCCTCCTTACTCTCCTCCTTCTATTCCTTTTTATCTGAAGTTACTTCCTCTTTTTCTGGAAACCAAATATGATTTAGATCTAGAATAAGATCAGTCCAATACAGATTAGATGACGACTCTGCCACTTACTACCTGTGGGATTGAATTATTGGTCCCCAAACCTCATTCTCTCATAGTGAAGACACAATGACACCCTTGTTATGACCTCACAGGAGGTAGCATCAATTTCCTTTCTCCCTGTCTTTGGAGTAAGCCAGGTGGCTTGTTTGGGACAATCAGACATTAACAGACATGGCATAAGGAAAGGCATGGGCACAATTGGGCTTGTCCACTTATGCCCCAGGTACATCATAAAGGAACATGTGCTACTTAACTGTGTTCCTTTCAGCCTCAGCCCCAGAAGCAGTCATGGATCAGACTGCAAGCACTAGACCCTACAGGTACAGGAAGGATATCATCTGTTTGTAGCCAGACATGCAGGCATAGAACCTGGATACCAGCCTAGGCCAGCTGCCTTTTTAGCCCACCTCAGACCCATGCTGGTAAGGATAAATGATCCTTATGCAAGTCACTGAATTTGGTATTATTTATTATTAAGCATTGCTGTGTCATCAGATAACCAACATGTTGCCTATATAAACTTGGAAAAATGTTTTAGCTTCTGAAACTTGTTTTCTTCTCTACAGAATGGTAGTAAGTGTAATAATACTTGTAATTATATACAAAATATAATTCTATTTACATAAAATATAAGTATATAAAAAAACAATAATTTTAAAGAAGGAATTAGGAGCTACCTTGTGAGGGATGACCCAAGTGAATTTATCAGTGTTAAGGGGAAGGTTATCTAAGCACAGAGTCTACACAAGCAAAAGTTCCACTTGTGGTTACGTGGGAGTCAACCTCTGTGCACCTGTAGTTGATGCAGTGTTATCATCTGTAACCCAAAGAGAAAATCGTGCTTCCTTTCCAACCCCACTTATACATCCTGCTCACCACAGAGCCAAGGCTCCGGGAAGAACTCAGCAAATGGCCGTGTCTGTTTGTTAAATGGACACCTCTTACTCTCCTCTGGGGGAAAGAGGACATACATGCAGCCATGTCTCCTGTATTTCCAGGACAATGCCTGCTGTACATTCGGCAGAGTCACTATCTTCAAGCAACAGAGCTCAGAACCGATGCGACTCAGAGTGGAGTCCACGCCGGCTGGCCTTCTACGTCTTCTTGCACACTACCGTGTGCAAGATGGAACAGTCCTGCTGTTAGAGGCCTCCCAACAGGAGGCCATGTCAGCACAGCACATGAAGGACATGGGGCACTACCTTAACTTCAGCAAGAGCACCAGAAACACAGGGTCAAGCCCTTTGTCACATGACTTCTAAATCTCCTGACTATTCAGTTATCATAACTTCTACCATCCACACAGCACAAATGGTCTTTCACTGTACTTGAGATTTTCTTCAAAGTCCAGTTTGTAACTGTGTATTGTTCTCCTTTCTAACTGCTGAGACATGCTCATAGGAGGTGAGTCAGTAAGTGAATCCCACCGCCAAGGAAAACTAAAATCCTTATCAGCTGTACAACGATAATTCAATTTGCCCTCAAATAACATCTTAGGAGTGGCTTATGTTATAGAGCAAAATATTTTTCCAATCTGAGCTGGACACTGTGAGAACCTTACATGTAATCTGCATCTAATTTTCAGAACTGTGAATTGCAACTATGTTTCTACTCTTGTTTATTCTTTAAAGTTGGAACATCTCCTAAAAGAGACAATCAATGGTTAATCTTCTGTAAAACTTCTTGGATAACTTCCTTGCAAATGCTAATAATGAAGAAGAAAATGTTACAGAGTTTATTAGGAAATCAATACTTTATTATGCAATAATTACATCTGCAAGTTTAATGTTCTCCAGGAGCCCCAGCGAGTGAGAGGCCACTGCTGGGTGAGACGGTGCAAATGGTCCTCCCTGACCTGGAAAATTTTCTAGAATTTGAGGGCTAATAAAGAGCCTAGATGTCATTAAAATATTTTCACAAGTACAACATTTATTATGGAAACCAAATTGCAAGAACATCTGTCTGGTCGACACTTTGGCCCAACGTTGTATCCAAGCCTGGTAATAGTTATAATTGAGACTGCGGCTTTCTCCCAAGGTCCTTGACTTTCCCTTTGCCTCACGGAGCAATTCATCTCTCAAAGCTACAGCAGTCAACTTTTGTTTTCCTAAACCTTTGTTGGCAAAAAAAAAAAAAAAAAATCCAAACTGTTCCAAATTCTTACCAAGGAATCATGGAAGGGGAGAAGACAGAGAAGGAACCCTTAAGGAGAAAGATGGAGTTCAAAAATCACTGGGAATTTCTAGGTCACTGTCTAATTGAAATGCCTATTGGCAAGGCCTTGGATTTAAGCCTCTTCTGACTTCACAGGCAGTTCTTATTCTGCACCCAGCCATGTGTGAAAACTCTAGGCATCTAACAAGGGCCCCCTCCCCCCAACAAAAAACCCAGCCAGCTCCACTTAATGCACTCAGGCTGGGGAACTACCATAGCAAAAAACACCCCAAACAGTTGTTTTTCCATTATGATCCCCAGCCTGGCATTTATTATCATTTTTTATTGCATACTCTTAAAGGCAATGGGCCATTTTACTTAGATCATTAATTTGCAAAAATCATGAGATATGAGCAGCAGTGCTGTTTTTATGGGCCATGCTACACCTCTACAGGACCCCAAAGGAAATGAGGTGTGGGTCTAAGCATATTATGGCAAAAGGCCCTGGGACCAGGAGATCTATATTCTTTCACAAATAGAAAAGACCAGAGTATTTTCCAAGGAATAATACAGGTGAATCATTAGAGAGATGCACAAATAATTGGTAGCATATGAATAACTAAATGGACAAATAATTGAATGAAATTCTGGCCAGTAATGGAGTATCTGAAAAGACCCCGAATATAATCAGCAGATCTTGAGTGCCCTACGCTACCACTGGCCAGCTATGCAACTGGTGTTGTGGAACTGCCCTGAATGCAACTCATCTTTGCTTCCATAAAATGGTGGTAATAATACTAATAATGATAATAATAATAATAATAATAATAATAAAAAATAGTACTATACTTTGTAATATTGGCAGGGATCAGAGATCCAGAGAGTCCAGTCCAGACATCCATGTACCCGAGTCCAAATTCAAACTTCTCTGCCTGGGTTACTGTGTGAGTTTAGGCATCTTCTATCTGCATCTACATCTTCACATCTTTCAAATGAGGATAATACTAACATAAGAGTGGAGGCAATCAACCAATACATGTGAAATGAGGAGATTACCTTGTCTATAAGCCAGATATGTTACCAAGGTTGCCTCTATTTGGAATATATAATGACATTACATAATATAAAATACAAGGCAATGCTAGCAGTTAGTGGTGGTGGTGGTGGTGGTGAGATGATAAAATCTTAGTGACAAATCAGGAGTCGAGTCTAACCAACTTGAGCAATATCAAGAAGATGGCAGATTCTACAGTAACCCAAGATCCAGGCTCAATTGCTACAGAACAACCAGGAAAAACAACCAACTACATGCCAAGGTTTGCTGGGAAGAGTTACCTCTGCTTACCTCTGCTCTGGCCTCCAGTGCCTCAAGAAAAGCTTCTCTGCTCAGAAGAAACCATTTCTCTTTATGTAACTGTTCCCTGGTATCTTTTTAAGTCAGAGACAAGACAGTTCTAGTTGGTAGAATCAAATTGGGGCAATTTGCCAATATTTTAACTACAAGGGAGTTTGACACTGTTGTTTTTACCTTTCCAACCTGTAAATTTATATATATATATAAATATATATATATATATATATATATATTCGGAGATATTACTGGTTGCATCAATCAATACCCAATTGGGTATTGATTGATGCAACCAGTAATGTCTCCTACCAGGATTATTAAGAAAATATAGTTATGGAGCAGGAGAGATGGCTCAGCAGTTAAGAGCGCCAACTGCTCTTGCAGAGGACCTGGGTTCAATTCCCAGCACCTACATGGCAGCTAAGAACCATCTTTAACTCCAGTTCCAGGGGAATCCAATGCCTTCTTCTGACCTTCACAGCATTGCACGACATGGGTGCACCAACCTACATGAAGACAGGACACTCATACAGATAAAAAATAAAAAATTTAAATTTAAAAATTTTAAAAAGAAAATATAGTTATAATGGACCTAACTGATAGCTACAGAACATTCTACCCAAACACCAAAGAATACACATTCTTCTCAGCACCCCATGGAACCTTTTCTAAAATAGATCACATATTAAGACACAGAACTAGTCTCAAAAATTATAGGAGAATTGAAATAATATTATGTATTCTATCTGACCACAATGAGATAAAGCTGGAAATCAACAGCAAGAGATACTACAAAAATATATAAAGATATATATTATATCTTTCAACACACTATTGAAAGATGAATGTGTTATTGCCAGAAATCAAGAAGCAAATTTAAAAATTCCTAGAATTAAATGAAAATACAACATACCAAAATCTATGGGATACAATAGTCCTAAAGGAATTTTTTCATATTTTTTCTTTTTATTGAATTTTTGTGTATTTGATACATAACTTCTCCATCAGTCTTAATTGCCTTTATCCCCTTCTCCACTGGCTTCTTCCCACAGCCCCCCTGGAGTTCACACATTCTGTCATTTGTGTTAGGGTCCATTGTGCCAAATTACCCTCCCTACCCATTCCTCTGCCAGATCATCCTCTGAGCTCTAGTCAGCCTATCCCAGTCCCTCTTAAAGGCCAGTTCTTCCTCACCCAACTACAATCAGCTGCCAGTATTTCTTCAGCTAAGATTAGGTTCTCTGCCCATTTCTGCAGTTCCATGCTGGGTTTCTGTCTGGCTGAGCTTGCATGGGTCTGGTGCCTGCTGATACCAGTGCTGCAGGTTCATACGAGCAGGGTCCCGGAGCCTGTAGGATTCATTTGAATTTGGTCCTGTGCCACATCCCTGGCTCTTACAATCTTTCCAACCCCTCTTCTAAAATGTTCTCTGAGTGAAACTGAATACAGGAGACTTGCCCGTGGACTTACACTCTCCAGACTCCTAATCTCCATGGTGTAGTCATTCATGCACTTTGGAGTTCCCCTATTACATGAGGGAGCTTCCTTAATGAGAGTTAAGAGGTTAATTAATGTCCTCTTGGCTCCTTGTTCTATGTTCATTAGCCTTTCACGTAGAGGTTGCGTTGTAGATGTGCCACTTAGGCATGAGCAGTTCACAGACAATGTGAATTGACTCTGGACCATTCTTCATCTGGTGCAAAAGAAGCTTCTTTATTGAGTGGTGTCTGGGATGTTTATCTGTAAACATAAGCATAACTATTTTGCACTTACTAAGATGTTACCTTAGCCTATAGATGTGACAACCTTGGGGCCATTCCTAAAAGGGAATTTTAAAGCTCCAAGTGCCTGGATTAAAAAAAAAAAATCATAGAGATCTCAAATAAACAAACTGATAATGAAATTTAAGGAATTGGAAAAATAAGAATAAGCCATCCAAAAAGCAGCAGATGGAGAAGATAAGAAAGATCCTGGCAGAAATTAATGAAATAAAAATAAAAATAATCAGTGAAGGGGTAGGAGAGATGACTCAGCATTTACAAGAACTGCCTGCTCTTGCAGAGGACCCAGGTTCAAATCTCAACACCCACATGTCAGCTAAGAGCTGTCTGTAGCTCCAGTTCCAGAGGACTCTGACGCCCTCTTCTGACCTCCACCAGCATCACATGGCACAGGTGCACTAACATGCATGCAGGCAATACACATAAAAAATAATAATATTTTAAAATTAACATAGATTGGGGGTGTGGTGGTGCACGCCTTTAATCCCAGCACTTGGGAGGTAGAGGCAGGCAGATTTCTGTGAGTTCAAGGCCTGCTTGGTCTACAGAGCAAGCTTCAGGCCAGCTGGGACTAAAGGGAGACTCTGTCTCAAAAAGACAAAAAAAAAAAAAACAAAAAAAAATTAAAAAGATCAGTGAAATAAGGTTGGTTCTTTGAAAAGATAAAAATCTTTAACCAAATTAACCAAAAGAAAGAGAAAGAAACCCAAATTAATAAAACTGAGAGATGAAAATGGAGACATTACAACAGACACTGAAGAAAATTACAAAACCATGAATATATATTTAAAATTTTATATTCCACTAAAATTGGAAATATAAAAGAAATGGATGAATTTTTAGATTCATATTACCTAATGGAGTTAAGCCAAGATGAAATAAATAATTTTCAGAGATCTCTAACCAGTGGATAGAGCAGTAATTTAAAAAGGCCAAGAAACAGATGGATTCAGCACATAATTCTACCAGACCTTCAAAGAATTAACACCAATATTCTTCAAGTTATTCTGTAAAATAGAAGAGGAAGGAACACTTCCATTGTTTTGGGGGGTTAATATGAGCACTATTTTGGTATCACTATTACACTGATACCAAAATAAGATTAAACAAAAGCAGAATTATAGAAGCCAATCTCCCTGGTGAATACAGATGCAAAACTCCTCAATAAAACACTTGAGGGCTGGAGAGATAGCCTAGCGGTTAAGAGCACTGACTGCTCTTGCAGAGGACCTGGGTTCGATCCCCGGCACCCACATGGCAGCTAAGAACCATCTGTAACTCCAATTCCAGGAGAACTCCAGTTCCTCTTCTAACCTCCGCGGCATTGCACGACACGGGTGCACAAACCTACATGCAGACAGTACATTCATACACATAAAAAAAAAAAAAACACTTGAAAACCATTTTCAAGAACACAAAAGATCACTCACTATGATCAAGTTGACTATTCCAGGGATCCAGGGACGGTTCAACCTATGTAAATAATAAACATAATTCATTATATAAATGGATGAAAATTACTCCTGATTATTTCAATTGATGTGGAAAAGGCCTCTGGCAAAATCTGACATCCTTTTATGATAAAAACCTTGTAAAGATTAAAAATGGAGTGAGCATCTCTGCACAATAAAGGTTATCTACAGCCACCATCATGTTAAATGAAGAAAAACCATCCCCGGTAAGATCAGGAATGAGACAAGTGTGTCCACTCTTACCATTTCTAGTCAATATAATGCCTGAAGTTCCAGCCAGAGCAGTAAGACAAGAGAAAGAAATAAAATGAATACAAATAGGAAAGGAAGAAGTCCATGTCCCTACTTGCAGATGACATGATTCTCTATATAAGAAACCGCAAAGACAATAGCAGGAAACTCCTAAAACTGATAAACACTTTAGGCAAAGTGACAGGTTACCAAATAAACATACAAAAATCAGTAGCCTTCCCATATACCAAAGAGAAACAGAGAAAGAAATCAGTGAAGCAATCCCATTCACAATAGCCTCAAGCACACACACAGACACACACACACACACACACACACACACACACACATACATATACACACACACCCCTAGGGAATCACAGAAGTGAAAAGACAGCATCATTAACAAATGGTGCTGGGAAAACTGTGTATCTACATGTAGAAGAATGAAACTCACTCTTTTTCATTCACTCTGCATACAGATCAATTCCAAATAGATCAAATATGTCAATATTAGACCCCAAACACTGAAAATTGAAGAATAGAGTCTTGAATACACCTCAGGATACAGGCCCAGGTAAGAACTTTCTGAATGGAACTTGAGATCTCAGGAAATATGACCAATAGTCAACATATGGGGCTTAATGAAATTTAAAAGCTTTTGTACTGCATAGGAAACTGTTAACCTGTTGAAGAGCTACATGTGCATCTAACAGAAGATTCATGTGTGGAATATATAAAGAATGCAAAAAAATCTAAACACCAAGGAAAAAAAGTGGTCTGTGGAACTGAACAGAGCATTTTGAGAAGAAGATGAACAAGTGGCTTGGAAATGTTTTTATTTGGGCTGGAGAGATGGCTCAGTAGCAAAGAGCACTGACTGCTCTTGCAGAGGACCTAGGTTTGAATTCCAGCACCCACATGGCAGCTAACAGCAGTTCTAACTCCAATTCTAACATCCTCTTCTGACTTCTCTGGCCATTGCACACCACAGGTACATGTAAATACATGCAGGTATAACACTCACACATAAAATAAAAATAATAAATACAATTTAAAAAACTGTATTTTTTTTAAGTATTCACCATCCTTATCCATCAGGGAAATGTAAATTAAATTACTTGGAGAGTTCATCTTATCCCAGGCAGAATGGCTACGATCAAGAAAATAAAAGACAAATGCTGGTGAGGATGTGGGGAAGGGGAGTCCTCGTCATTCTGTTTGGTTTACATTGCTTCGATAAACTCCATTAGTAAAAGCAACTTGGATAAGAAGGGTTTATTTCGCCGGGCGTGGTGGCGCACCCCTTTAATCCTAGCACTCGGGAGGCAGAGGCAGGCGGATCTTTGTGAGTTCAAGTACAGCCTCATCTACAGAGTGAGTTCCAGGACAGCTGGGACTACAGGGAGACCCTGTCTCGAAAAGACCAAAACACAAAAACAAAAACAAAAACAAAAACAAAAAAAAAGAAGGGTTTATTTCACCTATTCTTCCAAGCGATAGTCTCTCTCTGAGGGAGTCAGGCAGAACTCAGAGCAGGCTCCTAGAGGGAGGAGCCGAAGCACAGACCGACCGCGGAGGACAGCGCTCACTGGCTCAGTCTCTTGGCCTGTGCTCAGCCTACTTTCGACATGGAAATAGCCTGTATGTCCATTAACTGTTTGTTCCCCAAATACCACAACCACTTCATTGGCTAATTTTCTAGATGGGAGGCTGAGTCATCAGGATATGAGCCCAGAAGTCTCTACAGCAGGCTACACATTAGAATCTCTGTGTAGACTTATAAAACTACCAATTCCTTTACAGCCCTACTCAATAGGCTATAAAAACCAAAATACCTACAAGCCGGCTTCACAGCCTTCATCTTCAAAAACTGATCTTGTTGGTCCACAGTGACCTGCCTCGGGACCCTGGAGAGTATTCTGAGTCCTGGACTCCCCGCCAGCAGTCCAAACATCATCACATGTTAAAAATAGGGGTGCCTGGGAGCCCAGCCCTGATCCCAAGCTTACTGAGCAGAATTCAACTTAAGCAAGCACTCCAGAGCACCTGATGCACACCATGGCTTAAAAAATGGAGACAATAATTCTGTTTAGAGTTTCTATAAGTAGCTTATATGAAAACTAAGGTCCCTGCTAAACATTAAAGCTGTGAATGAAATTAGAGCTCTGAAGTCCCAGCCATCCAAACCCTTGAAGTGTCCCCAACCCCACATCCAGCATGGGGGTTCACTCCTTCAATCTAGGCTGCTGGTAGGTGATTGTGGGAGCGTGCAAAGAACAATTCGAACAAGCAACCCAAACTTCCAGCTATGTTTTCACTTCTAGGGGCCTAGACCTTTGCTGAGAAAAGTACTAGAACAGGTAAGTTGGCATCAGCCAAGTGACTCAACCCCTCTGGGCCTTAGCTCCCTTGCTCAAACAATTAGGATAATAATAATGACCTGAGTTCCTCCATGGAATTGTTATGAGAATCAAGTGGAGCTATTAGCTGTCATTATAGTTTTAAAAAGTGAAAAGGCTTAGGCAGGTGTTCAGGATTATTACCTTATTATCATTTCTCCTAATCTAAGCGCCTTTTAACACAGCATTAACACATTCCAGCCTGGATCACTAAGACAGCTCAACTTGAGACACTGAGGAAGGGGCTCTGTCTTCCATGTGTAGGACTGTAGACTTGCCTGAACACCAGAGCTCCAGAAATCAGCCCTTGGCACCTGACGGGCTGGGCCCAGGCACTTATCTGAAGTAGCTGTTTGTTACAGGTGTGGGCAGTGTACTGAAAGCTTCTGGTTCCATCTTAGAACCGTTAAAAGCAGATGGGTTGTGAGGACAGCTGCGAAGGGAAGGCTGGCCTCTAGATAACTAGCTAGAGATCCTTACATCATCCCAAATCCTGAAAGTCAGAAAGCCTTCTGACCCAGGGCTGGCCATGTGACTCGTCCTAGGACAAAGAATGTAGGTCTAGGCCAGGGGGAAGACAGGTGCTGCAGCAAATAACTGCTCTCTGTAAAAATGTTGGTGAGCACCCTTGCTATGACAGCCTGTGGCGGCAAAGAGCTTCTGTCTTGACCTGGGGCTCACCCCAAAGAAGACTTCCATGCCCGGGGCTTCCCCCTCCTGTTCCTTAATCTCCACCTCAAGCCAGTGCTGGACACCAGCATTTCTGCTTTACCTGCACCTGACCAGACTCTGATCTTTCTGCTCAGATGACTCGGGGCTCCAGAGACCTCAGGGAATATCTGATCCGGAGCACAGCTGCATTCTACCCGGCTAACGTGGCTGGAAGAGATGGCCTGTGGGGACTTTGCTCCATCATGTGAAGGCCACACCGAGGCCTGCAGTGTTCACCTAAATATACTGGGCCTGTGGCAAACACCTCGCATGAGCCTCAGCTGGGCAAGAGCATTGCCTTCTGGGAAGAACAGGTCCTGCCGCCAGTGGGCAGACACCAGCCTGCACCATAATGTACGTCATTCCTCAGTGGCCTCTGCTCCTTACATAGTGACCTAACAGAAGTCCCCTTTCCAAAGGAAGCCAGGCCCTTCTGTCTGTGTTTTCAATGTGAGTGATGTAACTTGCTGCCCTGAAATTTTTCAGCAATCCAGTCTGACTGGACTAATTCGCCCAGGGGAAATGCTTCCCAGAGCCTGACACACTCATTAAATGCCTAGAACATGAGGGGCTGGTGGTAGCCACGCCCTGCCTAGCTCCTGCCATCCCTTCTGTTTTTTGCGGTTCTTAGCCTCAGCCTTTAACGGCTGCGCTATCCCCACAGCCCTCCTGCCATCCCTTCTAAAGCTGCCTTTGCCACAAATGCAAGCTTAGCATCATGGAATGTAAGGTACCAGTTCTGACCTTGGAAAAGTAGAAGTCAAGCGGGACTTTGATTATTCACAATTCACTTGCTTCTACCCAACTTTAGATCCTGCTTGCTCAAGGCAGGACATTTTACTTGTTTTCTAAGCCAAGGCCCCTCTTGGTCTGGGCTGCTACTAAGGTGCAGCAACGATCAGGGCCTATGCTTTTGTCCTTATGCTCAGGCCTTGGCTAAGACGGAGATATCCCCACGCCCTTCACCACGGCCTTCCTCTGTGGGTTCTTCTCCTCCTCTCAAGGTCTGGCCCTGACCCTGAATCTGCAGCTCAGATCTTAGTTGCTAACAGGTAACCCTCAATTGTGGGGCCTCCTACCACCTTCCATCACGACCCCCTCCTTCTTTTGACGCATTGTTTTACTCTGGGTTTGACTCTCCTGTGCAGCAGATGTGACAGATGAATACTTGCATTTGGCACAACGGTACATGGAGTACAGACCTACATCCCCATTCCATTCCGAGGACAATAAAAAGACAGAGGAGGGCAAGCTTGGCCTCTCTCCTCTGCAGCTGACCTCAGACTGAGGCCACCAGAAGGGAGGTCAGGAGGTGAGAAGGGACGCATGCTGCTGGCCACTGCTGCGCCGCCCTGCTGGTTCCCCAGGCTGTTGATCCCCAGTCCTGGCCCCGGAAAGGCCTGTGGCAGAGGAGAGGAAAGCCAGGCAGTATCTGCTCTTCTGGCTAGAGAAAACTAATTCAGTACTGATAATGAGCCTCGGGTCAGTAAGAAGTAGATGAGTATAAAAAGATGGGCCTGCTGTCAACTGTCTGTGCCCAGGTTCTGTGGGAGCCCCCAAAGCAGAGGGGTGCCTGATAAAATGCAGGGCGTGACTCTAAAATTGAATTCTACAGCACCAGTGCATAATCTCTAAGTGTAAGTGATTCCCATATATGCTTAAGATAGTTACACTTAGAAACCATGATGCTCCCAAGATCAGATGGGATCAGCCGCGTGCAGGGAGACCCTGTGTCAAAAAGACCAAGAAAAAATCATGATGCCGACTTGAAAACTGAAGTCTCACTGAGAGCCTGTGTCTGTGCAGGTAGCTTTGGCAAGCTTAAACACAAGCCTGCTCCAGCCACCCTCAGAGGCATTTGATGATGTGTCCACCCCAGAAAGAGAACTGTGGCCTGTGAAGGTGCCAAGTCTCCACCACCGCTGACCGCCGAGATGACTCAGGTGTTGAAGCTCTTTCCTCCGCCCATCACTCCTTTCTTCAGTCCTGTCCTCTCATCCCTGACCCCTCCTCCCACAGAAAACTGAGTATCTGACCTCCCTGGGGTTAAATGCCAATTGTAATTGTCTCCAGTGGTGCCGTGTGCACACACTTCCAGTCTTTGGGTCTTAGCACGAGGACTCCTCTGCCTCTACTTTCCTCCATCCTCCCTGCTCCACACATGCATCCCGCAACACAAAGGTTTGTCTTCTAGAGGGAAATTAGGAATTTCTGAGTGTACAAAGATAAAGGAAATGACCAAAGCTTGTCTTAGCCCTGACTTATTCTTATGGTGAGAGGATGGAGCCCTAGAAGAGTGAAGGGTGGCAATAGGGCCTGTGCGTGAGCACACGGCAGCTCCGACTCCCTAGCTCACTCCAGAATCCCGTCATTTACCATGCACAAGAGCAGGCGCATGCAGTAATTCTGGGGAAACGTTTACGTGAACTAGCAAGAAAACAAGCCAACAGAATCAGTACTTTGTGACTTGACTTACCAATTATATATGAGGGGTGGGGGGGCACCACCCCTGAACTAGCAAGTGTAAGCAATGAAGTCCAGCTAGTGTTCCAGAAGAGATCTCCCCCATCAAAGGGAATGTGTGATTGATTGGCTTGCCACTGTTCTCTGAAGGGTGAGGCTGCTTGAGTCTGACCTGAGTTGGTCACTAACAGGAAGCAACTTCCACAGTGGGCCCGAACTACCGTAAATTGCTGCCTGTATATCTATAAAATCTCAAAAGAAGCAGAAAACTAAATATTTTAGCTGGATGTGATCTTTAACAAGGTAGAAAGTGCTCCAATCCTTTGATCTCATGTCTGCTAGGCACATCCAGACAGTTACTAGGAAAATAAACACTGTTCCACAGAGCCAGGCGCTTTCTCCCAGCACGTACGCAGTCCACTCACTTTCCTTTTCTTAGTTCTCTGTCTTCTTGGCCAACAGAGATTTTAGGTTATTTTTCTTTTAATTTATGGAGTGCAATGTCATGATTCCACACACACATACAGTGTGTGATGATCAGATGAGGATAGTTAACATTTCCATCTCATTAAACATTTTAAAACCTTTTTATTCATATGTAATAACTGTACATATTTATGGGGTGGAATGTGATAATTTGATATATGTATATAATATGTACTGGTCAATCAGAGTAATTAATGTTAGGTTCTTTATCATTACTCTGTGTCTGAGCCTTTGAGCTCCTCTCTGCTAGTGTTCACAGAATGTCTAACAGGTCATCTGGAGGTGCAGTGCCCTCCACGCTGCTGTAGGCCAATGAACTTACCTGTGCTGCGATGCCCATTACCCAGACCCATTCAACTTCTCCTTCCCAGACCCCTTCAGCCTCTCGTAACCCCTATGATAAATTCCAACTGTGACTCCTTTTTTGGGGGGGGTCTTTTCGAGACGGGGTCTCCCTGTAGCCCCAGCTGGCCTGGAACTCACTATGTAGACCAGGCTGGCCTTGAACTCACAGAGATCCACCTGCCTCTGCCTCCTGAGTACTGGGATTAAAGGTGTGTACCACCAAGCCCAGCTACACCTTTTTTAAGCTATGGAATCAACCTGTCGATGAAAAGATAAAGGAAATGTGGTACATATGCATAATGAATCATATTCAGCTATATAAGACAATGATATCATCATTTGTGGAAATATGGATAAAATTGGAAGTCATTCTGTTATGTGAAATAAATCAGACACTGAAAGACAAACACTGAATGTTCCCTCTAGGGGGTGGATGTTAGCACTGGCTTTTAAAGCAGTGTTCTTTCTGTGTTTCTCTTGGATGTTGGTTCTCAGAATGGGTCTTGCCATGGCGTCACCTGGGAACTTGTCATATTTGTGAATTCTTGAGCCACACAGAACTCAATTGAATGAGTGGTGTTAGAGGGTAGACCTAGAAATCTGTATCTTAGCAACCAGTCAGGTGTCTCTGACCCATCCTCGGGTCTGACAACACTGCTGAGATGGTGTTTCCAAAGCCTGATCCCCACACCACCCCTATTAAAGTGCCCTGGGTCTTAATGGAAATTGCTAAATCAAAGGGAAGGCATGAAGAACTTCTTCATGTATGTATGATTCCGTACATACATGTGTGTGTGTGTGTGTGTGTGTCCATTGCACTTCTGTATGGGGGCAGTTTAGGGTAGTCTGGCTGGCCGGCCCACCCCAGGGAGATATGGTATTCTCTCTCTCTCTCGCTCTCTCTCTCTCTCTCTCTCTCTCTCTCTCTCTCTCTCTCTCATTAGTTCTGGGAACTGAACTTGGGTTCCTGTGCTTGCAAGTCAACCCCTGTACTGACTGAGCCTTCTCCCAACCCCTAGGAGTTTCCTATGTAACATGCCACCCAGGTGTTTTGAAAATACTTGGCAAATGGGTACCAAAATACTAGGTGGTGGCACTTCAGCTGAGAATTGCTGTTTCTGTTCTTTGTGACAATGGAGACTTGGAGGAGGTCAGCCAATAATAAGTATAGTTGGCTCTCCAAGAATGTCCTTCGATGGCTGTACGTTTGCCTGTTGGGGAAAATTTGCAACATGCCGTAGTGCCCAACCTGCTCTCAAGGTGGGATGGTTTAGGTTTAGTCACCTTGTTTCTAGTGGCAGAGTGTGACAGATTGGTAATTTTTAAGAAATGCAAATGCATGCTGGTGTGTGCACAAGATAGCAGCATTCAAACAATTCTCTAGCCTCTGTGTCTTCTGATGAAAGACGTTCGCAGGCAGCTGCTGTAAGATCCACCTCCGGTGTCAGGCCGGCTGGACTGGTCCTTCCATGGAAACTTCAGTGTTCCATGGAACTAGGCAGCTGGGTTTTGTTGTCATTTTTCCTTCCTTCCTTCCTTCCTTCCTTCCTTCCTTCCTTCCTTCCTTCCTTCCAGGAATTCATTGTTGAAACACCTTTCCTTTCCCTTTTTCTTGTGTACTTATCCATCCTCTCCAGAATGAAGCGGTATACTAGTGTTAACTCAGGTCAGAGTCCTGTCCAAGATTCCGTTAACCAATTACATAAATGCAAGACCTCATGACGAAAACATGGAAACCTATGCAGGTGTCACTGGTTTCAGGAACTTCTATTGCCTGTTGTATAGCTAACTAAATCAAAGCCCATCTAAATATAAAAACTCAACAGGCAAATGTACTAATCAGTTACTAGGCACCCAACTCCTTATTGCAAGGAAAAGATGTCTCAGCACTCCCTACCTGGCATTGAAGGTTTGGAGGATTCTTGGAGATACATGAGTCTTCAGTCCATATTGGAGGATTAAAAAGCTGTGTCTCGGGACTGGAGAGATAGCCTAGCAGTTAAGAGCGCCGACTGCTCTTGCGGAGGACTTGGGTTCGATACCCAGCACCCACATGGTGGCTGAGAACCGTCTGTAACTCCAATTCCAGGAGAACTCCAGTTCCAGGGGAATCCAACATCCTCTTCTGACCTCCAAGGCATTACAAGACACGGGTGCACAAACCTACATGCAGACAGTACATTCATACACATAGAAAATAAATAAAAATTTTTAAAAAGCTGTGTCTCATGTCTTTGAAGAATGGCAAAAGCAGTGGCAGCCACAGAGTAGCTGCACCTGCCAGTAAGAATTGAAGACAGGCAAAACAACAGTGCTCTCTCTTTTTTTCTTGTGGGTATATAGCCAGAAGTGGTATGTCTGGGTCAGGTGGTAGGTATTTTGAGTCTTTTAAGGGTTCTCCACACTGCTTTCCATAGTGGTTGTACGAGTTTGCATTCCTTAAGTGAGCACAGCGAGACAATGTAGACAATAAGATCACTGCAGACACTGCTTTCCTTTCTTTCTAGAAAATTCCAAATTCAGAATTAAGGAATTTTTGTCTCATGAATACTAAAACCAGAGAGAGGAAAATGCCATTTGGGGGTCAATGTCTCTAGGCCAGATGTTGCTTAGCCACAAAACAAAGGCCATTGAGAGGGGGCTTCCCCACCAGGGGAGTCCCAGCAGGGTGAAAGCTGTGACTATCCCCTCATGGGGGGTCAGGCAGGGTCACAGTAGTGACCCCACACACCCTCAGAGCACTCTCAGGCTGGTGTGAGAGCTATCTGGGTGACAATGCCGCTCGAGAGAAACTCCAGCCTTCTTCTCTGAAGCCGTGATCTCGCAGTTTCCCAGCAGCGTTCGTCTGTCACTTCCTTCTTCTGCTTTTCCACGCTGACCACATCCCTGATAAGCCACAAAGGGCTTGACCATTTCAGATCTTGGCATTTTAGATTGTCAACTGCCTCACAGGACTGTGAAGTATTAGCATCCTCCCGCTGTGGTAAGCGCCACCATCCTCATCTCTCCTGCCACCCTGCCCTCACCCGCCCACAGTGGGGGCAACTGGCCCCAGGGATAACACAGCTAAGGACAGAGCGTGAGGAGCCCGGGACGCTGACCAGCACTTAACCTTTCATTTCTTTGTTTTCCTCTCTTTCCATATTCTCTGTTTTCACATCACTTAAAAGCCCCTGTATACAATGCTGTGGTGTTCCTTTTAAGAGTTGTTGTTTTCATCAACAAAAAGATCCACTGTCCAGCTGTCAGTATTTCCTTGGACTCTTCCTTCCCTGTACAGCCCGGGGTGGGGGTTGGGGGGTGGGCCAGGGCTCCGGAAGTGAGGGAGCCGCAGGTGGGTCTGAGCCTCAAGAGTCTTCTCTGCCTCTGGCCTCCAGCTCCTCTTCTATGCGGAAACCCATAGGTTCACTTTACTTAGCTACTTCTGGTGACTTTGGGTTTTTATCTTGTTTGTTTTTGGTTTTTGAGCTTTTTGGTTGTGGGATGTATATGTTTATTTTAAAGCAAACTTCTGAGCATTGAAACTGCTTAAATGCAAAGCAGCTACCACAACAAGGGAGGACAGGTCCTTGCTTACAACTTGCCCTTGAAACAATTTTAATCTTCTCTCTTTTGCAAGACTAAAAGCTGAAATGGGCAAACAATACGCAAGAGGTGAAAGCTTACGAGCTGTATTCAATCAGAAGTATTTGTTTCTGGGGGTTCTGCAAGTGATTTGTGCCATCCCTAAGCATGCCACTTGCCCCCCCTACCTCGCCCAGAGCCAGATCTGGTTCCACGCAGGGCTGGCTTCGCTGTGTGCATATTCCCTCCTGGAGCCCTTGGGCTGCTCCCTCCTGGGATGCCTGGCTCAGCCTGCAGCAGAGATTGTATGCAGTAGGGGAGAGGTAGACCAGTCAGGAGGCATGTGATGATGCCAGGTGCCAGAACCCCACTCAGACCTGTGCAAGAGCCTCCTAGAGACCTGGGCCATGGCTTTTGTGGGCAAGAGCATCTGGCCCAGAAATGAGAGGAATCGGTGTGGGTAAGTGAAAGTCAGTCTGGGCCTGGTCTCTCTCTGTGTTTTTTAAAGGACCTAGCTCTTTGTACACCTCACCCAATTATCAAGGAGGATGATGTGGTAGCTTTTAATTTGATATTGCTTTGTGGGGAGTAGAGAAAGGTGGTGGGGCCGAGATTTCGGAATATAAATCAATCATGAATAAGAATAGAAAACAGTCATAAAGGCAGGGGTGGCTAGGCACCGCTTTGTTTTCTTCCTGTAGACACAGCCTTAGTTTAAATATCAGACTTGTCTCTGGATGAAATACTAAAGGATACAATTTAAAAAATATCCCTTGAAGAGAGTCTGAGAACTAGTAAGCACCGGCTTCTATAGAGCGTGGGGGTGCGTGGGGGTACTCCGTGCGCCAGGGATTACCAGTGCCTGGAGGATACCTCTGCACTTCCAGAGCCTGACTCCCACCATGACCGTCACAGCCAGCACACTGGAGTAGCCAGTGGGAGCCTCACAAGGAGCCAGACAGATAATGCAGAAGCGAATTGCCTTCCATTGAATCTCGTGGTTAGCTCAGGTAGCAGTATCATCAGGAAGGGCTCAGCTGCTTTTCTCAGAAACACTTGTGTGCAGGAACTGCGACTTAAAAGTTGTTCTGGCTAATCAAATTCTAGCTTCTCTCCTGCTCTCCTTTTCCCTTTCCCCTGATTATATCCCATTTCTCTTCAGTAAAGTCATGGATAACTTTGCATCTTTCTTAATTCTTTAGCATTTCTCCTGTTGAAAATGCTTAGGAATGGTGAAAAGCTCAGCAGTGAATCTGGTGTAAAACTCTCCCTAGGCTGGGAAGACACCTCAGCACCTGTGTTCCAGCCTTACATGGGCCTGGCAGCGAGTTGCAAGACCAGGAGGTCACAATCAGAAAAACAGAAACATATTACATTTTAATAATCACTACCTTTTCAATAGCTTTGAGCTTTCAAATGTCACCTCCAGTTATAGGGAACAAAAATCAACCTGCGAGCCCTCTCCCCTCCCACTTAGTAGAAAGAAAAGCGGACAACTGGTGATAATTGTCCAGAGGAAATGACCAATAAATATGAGCTGCACGCTAGAAGGGATTCAGCGAAGTCAAGCTCATCAGCTTCCCAGCACGGATTTTATTTTATCCTGAATCAGATACTCATTAATGGGGACCAGTCTTTGAATTATCATTTTATTTACACTAGAGAAATGCGAGACGCATTGTGTGGACGGTGACTGTGGCTGTGCTCCCAGGCTGCGCTCTTGGAGACATTTCCTTCTGTGGCCTCCTGAAATTTCATGTTAATGGAAAATACCCAGGCCAGATGCTCACCAGTAACAAGTCAAAATGGCACTGGAAAGTAAGCAGGTTTCTTTGGTTTCAAAACAAAACAAAGAACACATGGGTAAGAGGGAAAAAGTGAAAAGTCTTACCTGCCTCAGATGCTCAGCTCCGGGCTGGTTCCCTGCACCCACTCAAACCGTGGTTTGACCCAGGCTGTCATCCTCAAGGTACATCAGCCATGGAGACGCCTGGCTCCCTTCACAGATTTGTCTCCCCGGCTGCCGTCCTGCAGATCAACTCATGCTAGGCATCACAAGAAGAAACATTTGCATTCTGAGAGATGTCCTATCTTTGTTATGTGTTAATCATAACTTACTACATCTATAATTGTAATTAATACCATCTTCAGTTTGAAGAACAAATCAAGCCTGCCCCTGACACTGACTCGCCCAAGCCGTGCCATGACCTGAGTTTGACACCAAATCAAGTGAAGGCCTCCCTCTTTCTTTAGGGTTTGCTCAGCTGGGTGGAAAGCTCAGCTGCAGGTGCTGCTCACCATTGGCCATTCTTGCCTCTGGAGAGTATTTCCCATCTTGAAGGCCCTAATGAGACGCTCCATCGAAGGAACTAGGCAGTCAGGCACAGTGGACTCTGTTTGCTCTTAGTAAGTTGGTTTTGGTTTATGCTTGTTTGTTTTTGAGGTAGCAGAGACACTGGGGGCTGGCGTCTCTGTTAGTTGGCTTTCTGTTACTTAATAAACTGAGCTAATCAGCTTACAATTTTGGAGATTTCAGTCTGTGGTCTCTCAGCCCTGTTACTTTTGGGTCTGTGGCAGCACAGCACATCATGAGCAACAGTTATGACAAAGGACAGTTGTGTGTCACTGAGCAGATGTGAAGTACAGGGAAAAACAGAAAAGACACTTGAAGAATAGAACCCCAAAGATTTGACTGCCTTCCACTAAGTTCCAGCACCTCCCAATACCGCCACAGACCCCATATCACGCCTTCAACCCAGGAGACTGTGGATCTAAACTATTGCAGTTCTCATCTCAGAGGCCAATGTATTGGATGGTTTGCATTTTTTGTGGAGTTGCAAAGTAGAAAACAGCCCCAGAGACCCTTGGCAACTCTAGTCAGAGAACATCTCCAGCCTGCCAAGCACCTATTACCCACCCCATGGGAGACTAGAGTTTTCAGGGTTTTGAATCACCTCTCTTAATCTTGTTAGATTTTTATAGCGTTTTCCAGTTCATGAAATGTTAAACATAATTATCTCATGTTACCCTGACATCAATTTCATGAAGTTGTTATTATTAGCATCTTTCCAGATGAGGAAATGTATTTAAAATCATTGCCTTTTTAAAAAATAAGTGATACTTTCCACAGCAGCGTGACTTCCACAGAGCTCCGCCAGACCCCTGGTCCCCTCCCCTGTTTGACCTTTAAGCTTCCCTTCTTCATCTCCTCCTGATTTCTGAGAAATGGGCCTTTTTTTTTTTTTTTGGCTTTGCATGTGAGTAAGCATGAGAGTGTGTGTGTGTGCGTGTGTGTGTGCATGTGTGTGTGTACACGCCAGTGTCCATATGCATGTATGCAACCCTTATCCAATCAGAGAACACCCTCCACATCTAAAAAAATAAAAACAATTGTCTGACAAAAAGGAGGGGGGAAGAAGAGGAGAAATGTTTCAGAACTTGAGAATTTGGGAGAACAGTCCGCATCCAGATGGTGCTTAGTGTTCTCTAGACACAAATGCTGCTTTCATGCCTGGCTTCTCTTTGCCATTTCCTGGTCACTTTGAACTGACTTATCAAATTGAATAGATTCCGTGATACATATGTTGGTATTTTAAGTCCTGGTGGGAACAAGGCTTTCCATTTGTTTTGAGTTTCACTCTTAAGAAATGTTTATAAAAATCCTACTTAGAGAAAGATTGCAGTCAAAATGCACTATGACTTTGGTCTTCACCCCTTTCAGGAAGGACTCCAAGTGCCAGGTTTCTTACTAAGAATGACTCCAACCGGCTCCATTCTCTCCAAGAAAATTGCATTAGATTCTCAAAGATGCCATCAGGCAAGCTACTAGTAATATATGTTCTAGAGGAGGCTGGAGAGATGGCTCAGCACTGGCTGATCCTGCAGAGAACCTGGGTTCGATTCTCAGCACTCATATGGCAGCTAATAACTGGCCTAACTGCAGCTCCACAGGATCCAACAGCCTCTTCTGCCCTCTGAGAGCACAACAGGGCTGCACTTACATACAAGCAATACACTCATACGCACAAAATTAAATAAATAAATAATTTAAAAATATGTGTTCTAGAAGTAGAATACTGAGACTTGGAGTGCGAGAGCACCCCAACAAATAACATCCTTCCCCAAGGAAGTTCTGAATCAAGTGATAGCATATCACTAGTTAACAGGCTGAAGTAGGAATGGAGCCCCAGGGGGGACAGGGGAGAAGCAAGTGTAGCTTGTAACTTGCTGCATTTTCTGGTTTTTGTTTTTGTCTTTTGTTCATTTGTTTTGAGACAGGGTCTCAGTGTGTTGCCCAGGCTGGCCTTGAATTCATATTCCTGTCTCAGGGCCACTCCCACCCTGCTCAGATTATAGGTGTGCACTACCATACCCAACTCTGCTACCCATTGTCTCTCTTCAATGCAGATATGGAAGTTTTAGTCTGCAGAGACACACTGATCCACACAGTGTCTTGAATTGGTCCAGGTAGAAAGGGAGAAGAAACAGAGAAGACAAACTTCACAAGGCCTGTGGCCACGCCGTTCTTATCTTCCCTCCTCTGGGGAGAAAAGCCTTTGATCTTTGTGATTTTGATGTCCTCAGCTGTCAAAGGTGGGGGTTGGGCTGAGGGATGGCTGCGATCCATCTAGCCATGAAATTCTACAGGTTAGCCCAGGTGGTGACCCTGCTGAGGTCCAATATAAGTTGTGTTTTCTCTGTCAAGGCATCAGGCCCTTCTGCTTAGGTCCGCAGTCAAAGATCACACTCCTGAGACTCAACAATCATCTCCCAAGGGATGGTGATCATGGGATGACTCAGTGAGCGTCTGTCCTCATCACTAGGGAAATCACTCAGGCCAGTGGGAGCATCTCAGACCACACAGAGCACTTCGTCATCAACACTCATCTGGGTCGCCTGGGCCTGCCTGTCTGCTACTGATTTCAGCCCTGTGCTGCTAGCATTATTAAGTTTGTGTTGCCATATAGGAGTTAGTGTGACACAAACCAGGGACCGGGGGTCCTGGATTCCAGCCTCAATTTAGCACTAATAATCCCTGGGAATATGGGCCTCTTTCCTTGTGGACAAAGTGACACCATCTGCTGTTGAATACTCACATCCCTTCTCTTGAGAGCTTACATGGACTGTAATGTACAACATGATAAAGATGAAGCTCTTTGATTCAAAAGGAAGGAGAGTCTCGAACTGGTTCGCTTGCTCCTCCCTGTCTTCTGGGCATGAGAGACAGGGAGATCTCTGCATAAATTGCTTGAAAAGAATTTTCTCTGTGCCAAGCTGAGTTTGGGAGCAAGATTAGGTTCCAATGCCCCATCATTCTGACGACCCGCCCAAATTTCTGAAGCTACATCTTTGTCATTTCTGGGAAACATTAAAGAAAATTGAACAGTATATCTGAAAGCAATGTGGGCTAATTATCATCAGAGTTACAAAATAGAAACCATAAAGTATGCTTGAGTTCTCTTTGCAAGACTAAATTTTATCTCGACAGGGAAAGAGTAGGATGGAACATTAAGGGTTGATACTTTTCAAAGCATAATTTACTTAAAGAGATGTTTTTTTGTCACTCCTATGTGATCCTGTGATGCATACTCAAGACAGAACAGGACTTCAGCCATGAGTAAGTGAAGGACTGGGGTCCTCACTTGAGAGAGATTTCTCTTATAGGAAGCAGGAAGAATTTGGGCCTTCAGGAGGGATGGCCCCATCTGCCGGTCACCATCCCCTCATATATCTCCCCCTGCTCACGTTAATTCTTTTGAAGGTGATGGAGATTCTTTGCGTGGAAGATATACGCAGCTCTGTGGCTGAAAGTGAGGTCCTAATTATCTGCCGCTGACAACCTTTCAGGGCCCATTATAAGAGAAACGTCTGCACCAGGCCTTTGGAGCCCTATATCCCAGCTCCAGGGAGTTTGAGGGAGCAACAAGGAAAGATTCCAAGAGCCTGATTTATCAGGGAAGATTAGAAGAGTTACATCTATAGTCTGGTGGAAAAGTGATAGAGGGGGAGCAGGCTAATGGTTGACAAAGGGCAGAAGAAAGGGAAGAGATTTATGTGGGTGCGTATGAGAGTGAGGGATCAGAAGCATGGAATGAAATGAAGGCAGAAGGACAGTGCTGAGCGAGGAGGGAAACTTCCTGTACTGATTTATTAGGCAGATGAACAAATCTTCCAAACGAAGCTCTGTCCTCTCCCGAGGAGTAGACCTACATAAATGTGTCTCGGGTGTTTTTCTCCATCACTGTGGAACCAGTTGTGTTATCTATCTTGGCTTCTTGTCTTTCTCTCGAAGGGTATTCTTTTTAAAAGTCAGAACCAACCCTTTTCTGAGATTACCACAGGCCTCTGGAAGGCTGTCAAAGGGCAAGAGAAAATGCCAGAGGGCATTTCAGAATCCCATGGATGTCCTGCAGCATATGCATATGAATTTGAGGGTGAATTTCACTGCTTCAGAATGCCCTCCTAACCTGGAGAGGGGAACGTATATGCGCCCCAGACACCCCTTTTGTAGGGCCAGTTCTGCATAAGCGTTGGCTAATATCCTATGAGCACCCTGTCTCCTGCTCTGTCTTCTGCCCAGGGCTTCCAGCTGCTACTGAGAAGCAGGATGTCTGTCAAGAGCCCCGCCGCGGAGCTGCCCAGACAGATGCAGTCCAGAATTGGTGAGGACTCGATGCACAGTGAGGGAAAACATTTAGCCCCAAAGAGACTGTGAAAGATGAGAAAACTCTGTCCTCTGGACATGACATTGCCCTGCCATCTTGAATCAGCGCAGCTGCAATTACCTACTTAAGACTCTCTTGAGACTCTCCCAAGACCAGGACCCGGGCATGATGATTAAGATTGTCAGCTTCACAAAAATCTAGAACCAGCTAGGAGACACGCCTCTCACAGGCAGGTGAGCAGTTCTTTCAACGAGGGTAACTGAGGTAGAAGACCCCCTGAAACATTTCATGGCTGGGCTCTTGGACTGAGTCAAAAGAGAAAGAGAGTTGAGTAGCAGCTTTCATCACTCTCTGCTTCAGACCAAACGCATGTGAAGATGGCTTCCGCTCCTGCTGCGTGACTTCCACCCCACGTCGGACATCCGCTCAACCTATACACAGACCTTCTTCCCTGAAGTTGTCAGATATTTTTGCCACAGCAACAAAGAGTAATACTGAGGGGGTCATCAGACCTTCATCTGAGACCTCAGCAATCCCCAGCCCTACCTCAGCCACATGTGATCTCGGGCGGGCTGTGGTAAGAACCATGGCCCTGTAAATAACCCCTCATCCATGTTCCCATACTCACCCCAGTGAATGCATTGGTTCATCAAGCTGACTTGGATCTGCCCTGGCCTTTCCGGATCGGGGCAGGTCTTTCTGTGCTGCTCTCCTTTCCCTTCCCTCTTACTCCTTAAGATTTCCTTTCCTGAAAGAACAATAGCAAGAAAAGCTTTGCTTCAGGTTCTGCTGTCTAAAGGAACACTGGCCAAAGAATGACAAAGTAAATTAAGGAAAAGTCACTTGTCCAACTAGTAACATCAAGCGTACCTGGACCAGACATGTATTCTTGGTTTTACACAGATGTGTCTCCTTTCCACCTCAGCCCTCCAAGGCAGGCCTCCTGGCTGCTCACACTAAAATCCTTCCATTTGGGGGCTTCATCTGACATTTCAGTATCTCTGCTGGCTCACTCTCCTGTAGAGCTGGCAAGCTACAGGACTGAGCCAGCCATGTTGGCATGTCCTTCCCTTTCCCCACAGAGGCTGAGGCATAAGGCAAGCCAGGCGCCTAGGAGAACGATCAAGTACTTGAAAGTCGGCCGAGGCCATGCCCAGCCTGCAGCCTTTCTGTCCAGCTGTGGTCTCCCAACCAGGACTCCCTTTCATCCTGTTCTTTGTGTTAAAGCCATTGCAATTCCAGGCAAGAACTGCTAAGTTCAGAACCGAAAACGATGCCAGTGAAGGGAATCCTTGGCACTGAAAGAGGAACTCTGGAATTAAAGTTTGTTTTGTTTTCTTGTTTTGTTTTGAGTGTGCTTTAAGTTCAACTGCTTTTATGTCTATCTCCCACCCCATACAAAATTCTTTAGTAACCCATTATGGGTTAGTGAATTCCCAAACCGTTCAAAATACTTTAAAGTTCTTTTGGGACATAGCCAGATACTTAATATTGTATTACATTTTATAGTTGTCACTTAATCAAGCTATTTAATATTATAGTACATTTTAAAACTGTCACTTAATCACATTTTCTTGACCCTTTTATGGGAATTAAAGATCACTGTAGATAAAAAATGGCATGCTTTAGTTTAAATAGATTCAGTATGTCCAGTTTGACAGTTACTTCTGAGACATTAAAAGAATTTTCTGTGATTAATGTGACCCACACACGTTAAATGGTGTAATGTTCCCTTTCTCCAGCCATTAGCGGAAGCAGCATCAGACAGAAGGAGCCAGAATGTGGCCAACTGTATGTAAAGCTGGCTGACTGGGTGTGTGTTGTGGGGGCAGGTGTGTGGGGGGGTAAAAACTAAAGATAATAAAGAGCCAGGCTGACTGAGATAAGAGGGAGATTTCTCCTGATTTAATATTTGCTTTCTCTGGGCATCTTGAGAGTGAAGGCAGAAAAACAGAAAGGTCAGACCCTGGTAATGGAGTAGGTGCCAGCCCAGCGGCGTGCGCACTCTGTGGGGAGCACTCTGGACAAGGGGGGGTGCATCTTGGGCATGTGAGTGCAGTTATTTGGTGCTTATTATAAATGATTGATGAGCATTGCTTCTAAATTTAGAAAAGCTCTCTAAATGGACATTTACTCACAAGGGGGAAGAAAGCTGCCGTGAAAGGTCTGTCCCTGGAGCAGTTTTGTTTATGGCGCTGCAATAGCTCTGGGCAATTAATCTAGAATTGCGTCACTGAGAGATTTTATATTCTTAAGTGTTCACTCATGTAGTTAAAGTAAATTATGTCCTTCTCCAAACATGTTTCAAAGAATCATACTGGGTTTGAAAAACCTTGGTCCCTAAATCCTACTTGTTTGTTTAATTAATCTGAAAATAACTGCTCCGGCTTTGTTTCTTAATCACAGATCAGATACACTGTATTTGTTAGCAGCTGTGGATGAAAGCGTGTCCCAGTGTGTTTTTCTTGATTGTTTAATAAGAGCTGAATAATACCCTATTTAATCCATCAAGGAGGACATTACAATAACATTGATCTTTTGTTTGACAGCAAATTTGTTTGATAACAGAATAGGATATAATGTAACCAAATCAGTGTCAGAAATGCATTTTAGAGGATCCAATTAAAAACTGGTTCACATGCCAGGCAAGGAGACCCTGCACAGCAAGACACAGAAGAGGCCAGGAAGGAAGACAGCCTTGGAAAGCCCTGACCTTGCCCAGAGAATGTAAGAACTTCCGGCACGGACTCCATGCCCTAAGAATATGGCCATTCCTCTTGCATCCAAATGGACAGCCAGTGACTCCCAGACAGAAGCCTAGTGTATTCCCCTTCTTTGTTCTTTAAAATGCTGTAGTCCTTAGGTTGATGGTGCCTGCCAGATGCTGCCATCCCTTAACCACCGTCCTTCAGCTATTCAGAGCAAGAGGACACTCCGGTCCCTATCCCCATATGCTTGTCCTCTTCCCAAACCTGTAAAGGCTACTTTCTTCCAGCATCCTTATCTCCAGGAGGATTGGTGACAGTGCAGAGGACGATACAAGACCTGATCTTTCTGGACTTCATGGAAGAGGACACGTGTCAGCCCTGGCATTTATTTGTACATTTGTAGTTGTATTATGAGTAGACTTCCTCTCAGAGGAAAAAGAGGAGAAAAGGAGATATGGCCACCAACAAAAAATAACCTTTACGATGCTCTGTTCTGAATAACAGATCTTGTCCCCAAACTTGACTTGGCTGGTTTCATGTAAAACAGTTCATAACATAGCATGCACACACACATATCTCATATATATCTTGGAAAGAGAATGGCCGAGATCCACCAGTTGTATGCAAAGTAGGGTAATTGCTTAAAGAAGATGAACTTTCTTTGTCCAAAATGATTTATGTGCAGGGACTACCGTGTTCAGTGTGTTGTTCATCTCTGAGAGAAGGCACAGGAGCACAAGCCTCTACTCCGTGCAAGGCATGCAGTCTCTCCTGCCCTGCCCTGCCCTGGCAGAAATGTATTTAAATAAACTTCCTAAGCAAACAAATCAACATTGGAGACACCCACAGTCTGCAGGAGACTTCCATCAGTTTTATGGCGACCTACAAACCTCCCCTTCAGATGAAGGCAGAATGAGAAATCACAAAGATAAATTTAATCTGCTAATGGTAACCATAAATGGAGAGAGCAAAAGATTCAGCATTTTCAAGTCTCCTGCCAACCAGAATGCTATGCTGAAGGTCTGCTACCCAGAGTTTAAGAGGAACTACTAAAAGCATTTGCATGGGAAGGGAACCCCAAGTTTCCTTGGCACCCATACTAACTCCATCTCCACACAAAGGGGAGGGGGGCAGGGTGGCCTCCTGGCCAGTGGGAGGAGGTGACTTGGCTCTTCTTACTGCTCCTTCTTACCTGCCAGTCTCCCCCAGCCCTCACGGGTACAGTTCTGTCCCTGGCTTCCCATTTGCTGCCCTTTTCTTCATCAATTTCCCCTCTTTGTATTAATGAAATCCTTGGTAGTTTCTTTCAGTCCTTCCAGTGGAGTCCTTTGTGACTTCTGTTTTTCTATCTAATAGGTCTTTTATTAAAAACCTATGAAATTTCCAGGCATGGAGGCACACACCTTTAATCCCAGCACTTAGGAGTCAGAGGCAGACAGATCTCTGTGAGTTCAAGAAGGCTAGCCTGGTCTACATAGTGAGTTCCAAGACAGCTGGGGCTACAGGGAGATTCCAAATCAAAAAGACAAAAAAAATTATGAAAATTATTAATACCTCTCTCCTTTCTGGCAGGATACCACAGGCCTTAAAACATTCTATTATATTTTTTATCCTAAATGGCTTTCTTTTGACCCAGAAGTATTGGCAAATTACAGACCCCACAGCCAATCTTTTATGGAGGTCTGAGAGCAAGTGGTAGCCTTTCCAGCGCTTAACCATGGAGCCATAATCTTTATGACAAATAGCCTTTTGCTTTGCAGTTACGGCTAGTTTACTATGCATATGGCTAAGTGAGGACCACTTAAAGTGGTCAGGGACTTTGTCCCAAGCCCCCTCCCAGGTGTCACATCACTCCTTTTTAGTGGTCTTATAAGACGGACAGGATTAGGCCCACAGATCACCCCAGCTCCAACCAGCTGGCAGGCAGCAAAGCATGGGAACCTGGGTGGTCGATCCAAAGACAGCTTGTCACTCTCTATGATCATTCATCTGCGGCAGAAATAGCCCATGGTGCCTCCGAGATCGATGTGGAGACCACCGCTCTTCAACATTATTACCACTAATTATTAAGATGAATGCGGTGATTAATGGAAGCGATGCTTTTTCGCTCTATGCAAATGGCGAGCTCATGCATATACATAGCAGAGGGGCTCACCAACCTGCGCCCGCGACGTCGCTGCTCAGCCCCTTATTCAGCTGTCACTGTGACCCAGGTGCAAAGACTTACAGTGATTTAAAAAGAAATGCTAAAAATGAATTGTTGATCAGCAGCCTCAGGCAGCTTTTTGGAAATTCCCTTCTACGAGGCTGTGTTTGATTAGGGAACGCTCAATCAAGGCACTAACCAGGGTTATTAAGGATGCCACGTTAGCCTCTGGTCCTCCGAGTCGGTGTTTTCTGGAGGAAAGTGCTGGTAAGGAAGGAGCAAATGCAACTTCCGCTGAGATGATGTGGTAAACTGGGCCGACCTCTTAGTATCATTTTCACATTTTCACCCCAGTAAAAATTAGGTGCCCCAGTTACATACCAGAGAGTGCCTTTGTATTAGTGCTCAACTCACTGCTACTGCAAAATGCCTGGCAGAAGCACTCTAGGAAGGGTGGGTTTATTTTGACTCACGGTTTGATGGTCCACAGCAGGGAACGCACGGCAATAAGAGCAGATCAAGCTGTGGCAGCTGCTCTGCAGGCACCTCAGGAAGGAGGGGGAGGCCCTGTCTTGTGTTCACTTTCTTCTTTGTATTCAGCCTGGGACCCCGGCTCAGGCTCACCGGATGGTGCCATCCACATCCAGGATGGGTCTTCACGACGTGCTTAGAGATATGTCTTCCCGGTGCCTCTAACATCCTGTGTGGTTGATAATCAAGGCTAGCCACCATGATAATCAAGGCTAACCAACACGCTGGGCAGGTGGCACAGTCCTTTAGTCCCAGCACTTGGGAGGCAGAGATACGTGAATCTCTGTGAGATCCAGGCCAGCCTGGTCTACATAGGGAGTTCCAGGTCAACTAGAGCTACAGGGAGACGATGTCTCAAACACAACAACAAGACTGACTACCACAAGTCTACCCATTTTCAACTTAACACCCAAACGCATCATGTTTAAATCTTAATCTTTCACCTGCGGTCCCTAAAGTCTCACATTAATTTCATAAGGCGAAGTGCATTTAATCCATCTCTAAAAGTCCTCAAAGTCTTAACTGTTTAAAATTGTAGATTCAGTGTCTCTTCTGAGACTCGGATTCTCAAAAAAAATACAAGTTAGAGTCTTCCAATATACATTGGCATGGAGTAAACATTCTCATTCCAAAATAAAGAATGAGGATCAGAAGAGAAAGATCAGACAAAAGTGAGACCAAGGCAAGAAAAAACTGGACAATAAAATAGCAGGAAGAAATGCAACAGAGCCTGCAGCCCTGTCCTGGGCATCTGGGCTTGTGATGGAAGCATCTGGGCTCCCAAAGGCTTGAGCACGCTCCAGCTCTGCAGCTCGTGGCCCCCAAAGGCTCTCTTTTGGGCTGCTAGACTCCACACACACAGCTTTCTTCTATGAACGCCCCACAGTCCTGGTGTCTCCCATAGCATGAGACCATCAATGCAACTTGGGCTTTGCCTTCCCAGCTTCACCCAGCGATGGCCCCTGGGTCTTCTTTAGTGGATTCCAGTACTGCCACATACTGACTGCCTCGCAGCTTTCTGGAACCTTCGTCTAGGCCTCCGTGATCTCCCCTCACACTCTTGTATTTTGCAAAATAAGTACCAGGTTGACACTGCTGAGATGTAGTCTGGCACCTGTGTATCATAGATGTACTGGCACTGTGTCCGATGAAGCCTGGAAAACATTTCTATGGAGGGTTGTTTTCCCACAGGGAGCTCTTCTGGTGGACATTTTCTCTCTCTCCTTTCAAGTACATCTGCATTGTGAAAAGCTTTTTAATTGATTTTTTTGAATTTCATACAATATATTTTTATCATATTTAGAACCACCCCCTGCCTACACCCCACTTACTACCCTCCCCCTGATTTCATGCTTGCTCTGTAGATGATAGATAGATAGATAGACAGATAGATGATAGATAGATAGATAGATAGATAAATAGATAGATAGATAGATAGATGATAGATGATAGACAGATAGACAGATAGACAGATAGATGATAGATAGATAGATAGATAGATAGATAGATGATAGATAGACAGATAGACAGATAGATGATAGATAGATAGATAGATAGATAGATGATAGATAGATAGATAGATAGATAAATAGATAGATAGATAGATGATAGATAGATAGATAGACAGATAGATAGATGATAGATAGATAGATAGATAGATAGACAGATAGATGATAGATAGATGATAGATAGATAGATAGATAGATAGATGATAGATAGATAGATAGACAGATAGATGATAGATAGATAGATAGATAGATAGATAGACAGACAGATAGATGATAGATAGATAGATAGATAGATAGATAGATAGATAGATGATAGATAGAAAGACAGATAGCCTCCCTAGTTAAATGTGTGTCCCCAGTGTCCTTCCGTGTGGGTGCATCCACTGAAGCCTGGTCAGCCTACCCAGAGTTGACCTTCCCTTAAAGAAGCCTCCCAGCAGCTATCAGTTCCTCAGCTAGGGTTACAGATTTCCTTCCACTTCACTTCTTTGCTGGGATTTTGTCTGATTTCAGCTTACGTGGGACTTGTGCACGCTGTCACCACTGCTGTGAGTTCACGTGAGTAACTGACCAACTGCCTGAAATCTGTTTCTCCACCACCTCTGGCTCTTACGACCTCCTGCCTCCTCTTCTGCAATGATCCCTGGGCCTTGGGAGGCAGACGTTTGATACAGGTGTCCTGTTCAGGGATGAGCGCTCTGCAGCCAATGTTCTCTGTGTGTTTACCAGTTGTGAGTCTTGTGTTGTCTGCTGCATGAGAGAACTTCTGAGGTGAAAGTCAAGAGATGCATTTATCTATGAGTACAATAAGTCAATAGGAGTTGTTTTAACCGTATGTCTATTTAGCAGAATGTTAGTAGGCTCTCCTCTGTAGCCCAGTCCTGGCTAAACACGGGTTCCTAGCCCTTATATCAGTGTCAGGTATAGGCTCCATCTTGGACTGAATTTTAATCCAGTCAAAAGTAGTTGGCTACTTCCAGAACATTGCTGCCAGCATGGCACAGTGGGCATATCTTCCCAGGCCAGTTGTTGTTATATCTCCCAGGAGTCACAGCTAGGCAAGGCTCATGACCACCCCTCTCTTCTGGTAGCATGCAGAGTGTCTGCCAGCACTATGAAAGCAAGTCCGTAGAAAAGAAGCGAGCTTTGAAGCTTCCTGCTTTGAGTCCAACAGCTGGCATTTGCATTCTTGTAAACTTTTGATGGGCGGGGCCCAGCCCTCAGACTCCTTCCTTATTGTCCCACTTGTCTCTTTAACACTTACAGCTGCCTTCTTGAACAACCTCACATTTTGGCTCTGTCTCTCCACTTGTTGCTCTCTCTCACTGGAAACCTGTATGAAAGTGGTGAGTCATGTCCATGACAAAGCAGAATGCTCTGCTAGCTTCCTGCCGAACAAACTAGCCCAGTTATCTTTGCATCCATCATACCCAGGAAAGCATGACAGTATCAGAAGGCCTAGCCAGGGGTAACAGGAGCAGGAGGCAGACAGCGCCATCATGTCAGGAAGCAGAGAGATGGATACTGGTGCTACTCTCACTTTCTCCTCCTGTTTAATGCAGGACCCCAGCCCATGGGAAGTGGCCACCCACATTCAGAGTGAATCTTCCCATATCAGTTAAATATCTCTAAAACCCTCACAGACATACGGGGCTTTTCTCCTCTATGTGTCTTAGTCTTATCAAGTGGTCAGCTATAGTATTCGAACCTTAAGATACTAGGATCAGTTAAGGCACCTATGAAGTGGAATGCAAATTTGTCTTCCACAAAAAGGAATTATTTCTGACACAGCAATCCTTAGTGTAACACATCTTTATTATTTGTTGTATTTTATAAGCAAATATTTCATGAATATAGCTTAAACTCCCTCTTTTTTCTCACATGAGTACTTTACATAGATAATACTAATCATAGCATATCCCACTAACTAGCTTAAGTGTCTAAGATGAAAGTTCCTAGAGACTGAAGCTGTGGATCTGCTTTATACTCAGATGCTGACACCTAGTTGGTTCTCAATAAATATTTGCTAAATGATTAAGCTAGGAGAAAACTATTGAAGGATTTAAGACACTGCTTCTTTCCTGAATGAAATGCCTTACAATCTATGTGAAGCCAAAAATTAACCTAATAAAAATATTCAGTCAGCCAGCAAAATATCACAATGGATAAAGTAAACATGTGTAGCCACTAGTGGCTACTGATCGATGATTACTATGTAAAGAGGTGTGAACAGGAAGGTGTAGCAAGGATTTTGGAGCAGGGTAAGATGTTGAGTGTGTGGTCTCCAGCCTTCAGGAGCCACACCAAGCAGATGGCATCTGACTTGGTCCATTCTATGTTGTTACAGCGGAGTACTGACTGGGAGAATGGAGTTTTGTTTATCTCCAAGTTCTGAAAGCTGGACAGGCACATTGCTCAGCACGATGAGAGACTTCTCTGATCATCATATCATGATGAAAGGCATCGCATGACAAGACAGAGCAAGTGCACCAGAGAGAGCTCACTGTCCCGCTGCCCGGTCCTCTGTGGCCTAGTCCACCCACAGGGCAGAGCTCTCAAGATCCCACTGTCTCCCCCACAGGTCCCACCTCCTAATACTATTACGATGTGAACTTGGGGATTACATTTCCAGCACAGGAAATCGGGGGTATTCACTCGTATTAACTGCTGCTCTTGTCACTGTGGCAGAGCAATTTAAGAGAAGGAGGATTTACTCCAGCTCACGATTCCTCTTACCATCCACCCTAACGGCTCCCTGGAGCTTGACTGGATCTGCATGGACTGTGATCCCATTTTCCTGGTGCTCGGTGTTACCTGAAAGCCTACTATGGCAGGGAATCATCTCTTTGAGACTGATTGTGCTATTCCCTGTGGCTAAATGACTTGGTTGAATTCACTCTCCCCAGCAGACTCTGGAGAACTAAGTGACAACCACGAGTGTCCAAGAAGCCATTTTGTTTCCTTCTGTTATTCCAGAGCTAGAATTTCTGGGTCTCAGTTTTGATCCTCCTAAGCTCTATGAATAGAGTCCTTTTCCTCTAAAGGAATGTCAGAGGTCAAGGCCAGGGGCAGTGAAAGTCATGTAATCAGATCCGAAGCTGAGCCCTGCCTCAGTTTCCCCTGTCTCTGAAGAATCCTGCCATATCCTCACCTGCCAGGTGGAGATTAACTGTGGACTTTCTAGCATCATTCTGAAGAACGAGGTGCGGATGAAGCACGTGAAGCTCCTGCTACACGGTTCCAGATGAATGGAACATGACTACAGTCTTTCTGTTTGTATTCACTGGCTTAAGGAATACATGAGAGGCTTAAGTCATCACCCTTAAAGCCTTAAAGGACCAAAGAATACCTGGATTTCCTGCAGGCAGGACCTTCCATTTTTGTGTGTGGTTACCACAGTTGATGCTGTTATGAAGTTAAACCTGTTTTATTTTTATCAACACTTTGTCCTGTCTTAGAGTTTCTAATAGGACAACCTAATTGAAAAGGTCAGTATAAACACTGCTAGAGTAAACTGTGCAAAAACTGGCATTTGGGATGACATGCCACCTCCCTTGGCCTGCACTACTTACCTCCTACTGCCTAGATCCCGGGAAATGCTGACTAACCGGTAAGGGCAATGTGTTAGAACACTGAGCCACCGTTAGTTGGAGGGGAATGGAAATCATTCACTGACACAGTTGCTGTGATGGACAAACTGAGACACAGGCTGGATTTCACAATCAGCTTTGGTTACTGCAGACTTCTGTCTCTCAGTGGACACTGAGGCTCTATTACTACTCCACACAGTGCAAACAGGAGCCGACCCAAGCCCCATTGTCTACATACATTAGGATGCATTTTCCATTATTTAAAGGTAGCTTTTAAGAAGTATTTGTGGCTATGATGGATGCCTCTCAAAGGACCTCCTGCATTCTTCCTGTAGGCAAACCCCCTACCGACCACATCTGCATTTGTCATGAGGAGTCCTGCCCCCATCAGCTCTCCAGCTCATTTCAATTCCTGATACAGTCAATGCTTCTCAAAAGACCAAGTCTCCCAGGACTCTGCTCAAGAATTCAGGCAAGTCCCCAGGCTCCTCCTTGGCTCCACTCCTAGTGGCCTGACTTTAACATCTTGCTAAACCTGGCTTCCCCAAATGGTGTTTGACAAGTGTCTTCTCTCTAATGGTTGCCGGATTAAGGAGGGAAAAGTAATTGTCGCCCCCTTTTCCTTCCTCATAAAATGAAATGAGGGTGAGGCCCAAACTGTAAATGCACTGCCGCTCCAACGGTCCAAATTGTGGACAGTTGCTGCCTGTGGAGTCCTTGGGTCCATCGCCTGAGTGCACACCTGAGAACAGAGGGGGTCAGAGAGGGGCTAAGGTGCCAGCCCTTCCCTGTTCCCTTTACAGCAGGGCCTCTCCCAAGGAGGGAGGGAAGCCCCCCCATGGCCCAACCTTTCCTTCCTCCCATCCTTTGTCCTTCCATCCCTCCTCCCCACATTTACTGAATGGGCTTGTGTACACCCCCAGGACTCTAGGTCAAGGGAAGGGATCCTTTATGATGAGAAAAGATGAGGCACAGAGAACTCCAGTGAGCCTGGGAGTGGTGGCACATGCTTGTAATCCCAGCACGCAGGAGGCAGAGGCAGGCAGACCTCTGGGAGCTCAAGGCCAGCCTGGTCTATATAGCAAGTTCCAGGACAGCCAAGGCTACAGGGAGACCCTGTCTCCAAAAGACTAAAAAACAAACAAACAAGAAAAAAACAACAAAACCAAACAAACAACACCAACAGAAGCACTCCAATGAGTAGGAGCTAATCACAGATGAGCTGTTCAGGTGGCTGAGTACCCAGACCTTCCCCTCGCTGTTTGCAGACGCATCCCGTGCCCAGGCTCTCGCAGGCCCCAGTACTGATAGGCTTTCTGAAAATCAACTGTAAGCAAAGCAATATGGAAGAAATCTGGGAGACGCCTTCCACCCTGGACGAGGTTCCTTTTGCACATGGGACATTGTCATGACAGCCTGGATCTGCCCTTTACAGGGTGTAAATAAGCCCAGTACTTGATGCAGTACTCTCTTATAGCAATAGAGAAAATTTCCTTCAACATGTGACCACATCCATGATATTATATAAAAATATGAATCTTCTGCTGATGCTCCCGGTGCCGCGGGAGCTGATCTTCAATGTCTTTTCTGACTCTAAATTTGGTGTCTTTGAAATTCCAGTGCTTGTTCTGATCTGTGATAAGCAGAGGTTTGGGCAGGAGTGTTTGTGAACCGCATAAATATTAAAACAGCACTTGGCCCCTGCATGCTAACTGCATAATCAGAACAACCTAAGAATTAGGCAAAGCACATCTTCCAAGTCTACACAGATGTGCAGGAATATGTAAACTACTTTATTTCTAGAAGCTAGAAAAATCTCGCTTGAAAAAGGGTTTGTTTCCCGCCCTTTTCTTAGCACACCCTCTAATCTCTCTGTGTTTCTCTCCTGCCGAGAAATGCCCAGGATAGACCCATCTCCTTTTTTGTACATGACCATTTTGTACTTGAAGAAGTGAAAAAGTCAGTTTCTTTTCTTAATTGAGGTTCTCGTTAAATTATAAGAAAAGATATTTTTATTTCCCTTTGATTTTGGGGAAAAACAACTGTAATAGGTGTCCTAGACGTGCTTGAGGGACCTAGTGTTCTGGGTACTTGGGAAAAATGCATCAAAGTTATGTCCAGATAAAATATGCTGAGCACAGAGAGCCTCCTGTGTGGCTGCAGCACACTGAGGAGGAGGAGCGTCCTTTCTAGGGTTCCGGTGGAAGTCGTGAGGACACCTGTGTCTGCCTTTGTTCTTGGATGACATTTTCTTTTGTTTTTCTTCTCACTTTTTTCTTTTTTTATTATATATATTTTTTGTACAAGATTGGATGACATTTTCAGGCAACTACCAAAGGTGCTAAGAACTGCCTCCTTGGTCTTCTCAAAAAAACTTCCTTCCTTCCCTCCCTCCCTCCCTCCCTCCCTCCCTCCCTCCCTCCCTCTCTCCCTCCCTCGTTTCCTTCCTTCCTTCCTTCCTTCTTTTCTTATTTCTTTCTAACAGGGACTCACTTCATCCCAGGCTGGCCCTGAACTCACGATCCTCCTGCCCCATCTTCCTGAGTGCTGGGATTACAGGTACAAACCACCACACACATTTTTAAAAGTCTTTAGAGTCTAGAATTTGGGCTTTTTCCTTGATGGAATTTTTGGTCATAAACTGAAACCTAAAACTGAAGTGAGGCTTTTGGATTACCCATGCTTTGTGTTCATCCTTAGCAGAGAAACAGAAATGAGGATACATCTGTTCTCACAGTCGATGATCTCTGCAGTGATAATTATCCATGGTCAGTTATTTTTTTTTTTTTTTTATTTATTTATTTTTGTATGTGTATGAATGTACTGTCTGCATGCAGGTCTGTGCACCCGTGTCGTGCAATGCCGCGGAGGTCAGAAGAGGGTCTCGGATTCCCCTGGAACTGGAGTTCTCCTGGAATTGGAGTTACAGACGGTTCTCAGCCGCCATGTGGGTGCTGGGGATCGAACCCGGGTCCTCTGCAAGAGCGTCGGTGCTCTTAACCGCTAGGCTATCTCTCCAGCCCCAGGTCAGTTATTTTTAAGAATTCATTCTATATGACCCAGCTATACCACAAGGATTTAATATCCTACTACTGAGATCTCAGCCATGTTCATTACTGCTCTTTTCACAATAGCTAGGAAGTGGAAACAACCTAATACCCTTCGATATGCCTGAACTGAATTGGAAAATGATGTATGAAATACACAAAGCATCAATAAAAAATAAATAAATAAATAAATAAATATGATAAATTGTTTGTGCATGTGTATAGCTAAAGACTATCTAACAAAAATCTCAGTGTCCAAAAGGACTCCCCAAACAATACAAGCTATTGCCATAGCCTAGAACTTGAAGGTAAGACCCTATTGCCGAGGAGACCATACACTTTGGACACAGGATTTGGAGAAATCTACCTGGAAGCCTCCTCCCAGAACACTAGCTCTCAGCGTTGGAAGGAGCTGGATAAGCTGCCAAGGGAGAAGCGCAATCAACAGTCTGCTCATAAGTGAAACCTACAAACCACAAACATGACCAGCCCATCAAAATATCTCTAATGGTACAACTGTGGCATTTTTACCTTGGGGGTAACCAATAGCTGTCCAATTGGACTTATGGCCCACTCAAAAAGAAGGAATTCATGCCTTGTACTATAAACTTAACCTATGGCCAGAGAGGTCATAGAACCTAGAGGAGAATACACTAGTTCCACTTTCCTAACCAATATAATTTCTTACTGTATTCTAAATACTTATCCTTATAGCCATAGATAACGTTGCTTTCTCCACTCATCCAAAAAGCTTCTTTTGCAATAGATGGGGACTATTACAATGTTCTACAACTGGTCAAAACGCAGAGAATGAGTGGTCATGTGCTGTCCAGCCCCAGCCGATACATCTACAATGCAGTCCTACACTTGGGGCTCAGGGAAGATCAGGGAGCAGAAAAATTGTGATCTTGCCAGAGGACTGGGGCACCTGCTGCTGAATAGTGTCTTCTTGGCATGGTAAGGAAGCTGCCTCCATGAACGCTTAACAATACGATTGCTTAAACAAGACCTGCCAAGGAGGAGAAGGGACTACTCATAAGGCCCCACCTCTAGGTGAAGAGGGGAGAAGGGACTGCTCATAAGGCCCCACCTCTAGGTGAAGAGGGGAGAAGGGACTGCTCATAAGGCCCCACCTCCAGGTGAAGAGGGGAGAAGGGAGCTGCTCATAAGGCCTCACCTCTAGGTGAAGAGGGGAGAAGGGACTGCTCATAGGGCCCCACCTCTAGGTGAAGAGGGGAGAAGGGAGCTGCTCATAAGGCCCCACCTCTAGGTGAAGAGGGGAGAAGGGACTGCTCATAAGGCCTCACCTCTAGGTGAAGAGGGGAGGAGGGAGCTGCTCATAAGGCCCTACCTCTAGGTGAAGAGGGGAGAAGGGACTGCTCATAAGGCTCCACCTCTAGGTGAAGAGGGGAGAAGGGACTGCTCATAGGGCTCCACCTCTAGGTGAAGAGTAGCCACAAGCAATGCTTGCTGAGAGAGGGAGAAGCAGTTTTCTTCCAGAAAGAGCTCCTTGATAGGCTGTCCAGTCCCAGTGCACACACACATACACACACACAAACACACACACATTCACACACACACACACACACATACACACATACACACATACACACACGCACACACGTGCACACACACATACACACATACACACATGCACACACCATACACACACATACACACACACACACACACACATACACACAAATCAAAGAAGTCACAGAAGTGGGCTGTGGGAAGCCCTGGAGGAAGAAGAGAGGAGTGGAAATGACGTCAACACAATACTCATGTATGGAATTCTAAAAAATATATAAAAACAAATAGTTTGAAAACAGACATGCTGCAGAGAGATCTTTTGTAACACCTAAGTTCTCTCAAATGTATGCTCCTATCTGGATAAAACTAGTTCCACAGTAGGAAAAGGGATTGAGGCAACACCTGAAAAAGTCTAAGAAGAGCTTATAAGTAAATTGTAGTTTATTAGTTTTGAATTTCAGAGTAAATATGGAGCTCTCAGAATCAGACACTTTCCAAGGTCCCCAGACACAAAATAGCCACGGACATGAAAGATCAAGGCTGATACCTGAGCAGCAGTGGCGTTACAATGTTGAAGTACTTCCCTGTTGCTCCCTAATGGACAGCTTGGGTCTTGGCCCTGACACCTGACCTGGCAGAGGAGGGGCTTCCTGCTCCTAGGCTATGCCTAGTGTCTTTTCATATCACCTGAGTAAGATGTAGGGCCCATAGGTGTCTATCCTGATGCAAAATGTTTTTTAAATATCCTTTCAACAATCAATATCATCAGGGTCATATTACAAACCCCCCAAAATATTTAATACCTTTCAATGGAAGGAGAGCTTCTGATTCATTCATAGTCAAAAGTCAAACTTAAAAATTTTGAAGAGAAAATTGGCTTTGGAAAAAAAAAGAAATTTTGAAGACACTCCCTGAAGGGAGCTAATTACTTGTCTGTGGTGCTTTGGGCCCTGGGAGGAAGTTGGAAATCCCCTTGCAGCCACAGCTGCAGAGTTCCAAACATCTGTCCAATCGCACTGAACTGTGAGTTAAGGAAGAGATTGTTGCACTGCATCCCTCTTTAAGTTTCCCTCAGGCAGGAAGCAGAGATTACATCATGGGCTTCGCTTGTCCAATGATTCAAATGGTGTGGATGTGGGTTGCACAACTAAGCATATTTTCTTTCCTAGACTTAATGATATACTTACAAGCAGGGACCCACAGGTGAGTACTTATACCTCAGAATACACAGCCTTCCCTTGTCTGGTGACCTAGCTCTAGTAAGCTGGCAATAGTAACTATGACCATAACTTTGATTTGAGGCCTGCAGACATAATAGGGGAAGTTGATGCAGGAGGATTGTGAGAAAGGCGGAGGGGAATCTCAGCAGGAAGGAGAAGCTGAGAAGCAGCCCTGTAACTCACCCAGTCAACAAATGTGAGTTCTCCCTGGAAGGTCAGTGTGGCTGAGCCCGGTGAAGAAGTATGAGTTGGGGAGATGAGGTCATGGAGCTAGGAGGGGTTTGTCTGCAACAGTGCTCCTCTGACATCCCCCACTGTAGACCCTCCAGCACAGAATCAATTACAACATACTTCCAATGCACAGCTGGAACTGCACGGAAGTACAGCCGATGCACGTGGGTGAAAACCTGCCAAACTGAATCTGGGAGATGAGCTAATGCAGAAGAAGCTGGGTATGCCCTAAGAAAACACTGTGTAAAGTGCAGCGTGTGCTTTGGCGATAAGGCTCACATGGGAGAACAAGAGACTAGGTGGACACATACCACACACACACACACACACACACACACGCACACGCACACGCACACGCACACACGTGGGAAGTTTATGAAGGCTCCTGAGGACCCAAGGCTCAGGGAAACAGAAGGCGGCAAGAACAGAACTTGCATTTCTTGATTGCAATTCCAGTTGTAGGAAAGAACAGAAGAAGGGGTCGCAATGGGGGCAGCAAATACGTGTCCTATTGGACAGGAAGGAACTTCAAACTGAGAGATGACATGAAAAGGCCCCTGTCATCCCACTGGATCACTATGGGGGAAAGACAGTTTTCTAGAGGAATGTGCCTTCTATTTCAGATTTACTTTAGTGAAACACGAACTCTTGATGAAAATGGCTAAATTATAAATTACTACATGAATCGAGCTCCTGTAGGAAAAACAAGTAAGAACATTTGGGTTTCCAAGAACTGTAAATTTAGGAATTCCTAGGTTTGGAATATAAAAAACTTCATAGTATATTTAAATAAGTAGTATAGAAAATCAAATATGAGCAGAGAACAAACATTTTAAATAATCAATTGTGGGGGAAAAGCAGGGAAACTCTGAAAATGAAAATAACACTGAAAACAATAGATGACTTCCACTGATGAGTGGCTGAAAATTTCAAACAGCCTCAGTATCACAGAAGACAACCAAAGGAGAGGGACTCATTTTACAATTAGAGTCTAGGAAAGATGCAGTTTATAGAACTTAAGTAAATTAGAATTAACATTTTTTATTTTTTTATGTTTATTTATTTTTTTGGTGGTTCTACAAAGATCTTTCCTGGACACAGTTCCTTCCATGGTGGGACAACTCAGTCATAGGGCCACAGCCAGGCACTACACGGGTGTCCCTAAAAGGTCAGGTTGAACCTGGTGTGACACAGACTGCCCATGTCCAGCAGAACAGGAGGGTGAGCTCCAGACGTCAGTTCCCCAGGGGTGCATAGTTGAGCAGCTTTTCAATCAGGTCCATGTGTGCTAGCAGCATTCAGCGACAGCAGTAGCGAGTCAGGCCCAGGGTGTCCAGGGAACTGGCCTCAGAGTACCCAGGCCGCAGCAGCCCCAGGTAGGCTTCCCACTTGTTGCCTGTGAACTTGCCACAGGTGAAAGAGCGCACTGGAATGAATGATCATGGTGTTGTGTGGCTGTACATTTTTTATTTTAAAAAACGTTACAAAAGACCTTCATAGTGAGTAAAAAAATTAATTATAATATTAAATTATTCTCAAAGTTATTATAGACAGATATAAATAGTAAGATGTTAAAATCAAGTACACATACACACACACACACACACACACACATACTTGGTGGGGGTCGACAATGGCAGATTGTATGTGGGTAGGCTGCCGAGATTTGTGGTGGGGCCCCTTTAATCCCAGGACGACCCATGTGGAAAACACGCACAGGAAAGCACTCCGTGTGGACACATGTTGAGGTTCAAATGCAGAGAGAGATTTTATTGCAAAATGTCTGGTTATATAGCGAGCGTGACTCAATTCTCAGGGCCGAATCCTAAACCTTTTCATCACTACACCCCACCCCATGGGTGTGGCCAGGGAGGTCCCACTGGCTTAGAATGCAACCCATCTTAACAAAGTTTTCCAAAAAAAACAAAAAAACAAAACAAAACAAAACAAAACAAAAAAAACAGTTTTCCCACAATTGTAAGCTTCAGAAACCAAGCAGGGAGGGGCAAGGGACCTGTGTTCTTCACAGAAACTGTAGCTCTGCCTGAGATACAGAGCAGAAGGCAAGGTAAAAAAAATCTAGCCTGCATACAAGTCAAGTCATTTGTAGGAGGTAGACAGATGGCTTAGCAAGAGTACTGGCTCTTGCAGAGGACCGGGGTTCAATTCCCAGCACCCATATGCAGCTAACAGCCATCCCTAACTCCAGTTCCAGAGGATACAACACCCTCTTCTGACTTCTACAGGTACTGCATGGCCGGGGTGCCCCTACCTTCATTCAAACAATACACTCATATACATAAAATAAAAATAATAAATGAAATATTTTTTAAAAAGAGTCATTTGTAGCCGGGCGTGGTGGCGCACACCTTTAATCCTAGAACTTGGGAGGCAGAGGCAGGCGGATCTTTGTGAGTTCAAGGCCAGCCTGGTCTACATAGCGAGTTCCAAGACAGCCAGAGCTACAGGAAGACCCCATTTCAAAAAGACAAAAAAAAAAAAAAAAAGTCATTTGTAAAAATGTATTTCACTTCCAATAAGCTTCAACACATTTTAGTTCCATAATGTAAAGGTATTTTTGTTTTGTTTTTGTTTTTTTTGTTGTTGTTTTTGTTTTTGTCTTTTTTAAGACAGATCTCCCTGTAATCCCAGTGGGCCTGGAATTCTTCATTTAGACCAGGCTGGTTTCCATCTCACAGAGATCTCCCTGCTTCTGCCTCTCATGCGTTGGGGTTAAAAGTATGTAGGACCACACCCAGCTCTTTTAAGATTTTTTAAATCATTAATTATATAAATGTTATAAGCCCTCTCTTATACCTCACAGGTTTAGCCAGTCCTATTTAAAACAAGTGAATTGTTAAAAAATAAAATAAAATAAAATAAAATAAGTGAATTGTTAAGAAATGGCAGGGACCGGGGCTGGAGAGATGGCCTAGTGGTTAAGAGCACTGACCGCTCTTTCAAAGGACCAGGGTTCGATCCCCAGCACCCACATGGTGACCAAGAACCGTCCGAAACTCCAATTCCAGGAGAACTCCAGTTCCAGGGGAATCCGACACCCTCTTCTGACCTCCGCAGCATTGCACGACATGGGTGCACAAATTTGCATGCAGACAGTACATTCATACACATACAGAAATAAATAAAATTAATAAAAAAATTAAAAAAAAAAGAAATGCCAGGGACCAATTACCTTGGATCTTGGGAAAAGGAATTAGGGGACTTTAGGGAGTCGACTACTGTCTGACTGGGGTGGTTTAAGTCAGTGGCTTGCAAGCATTTATTTCCATAATGTGAGAATATCATGATACCCAGGTAAGATGCCTTAAGGTAAAATTACTTCTGTGGTCTGGTTATGCTTCTTCCTGTTTTGTTCTCAAATCTAAGACCCCAGGAGTCCAAAGGCATACCACTGATTTAAAAAGGAGTAAGAGTTTTATTTTATTAGCAAACAATATATAAATTACTATATGATATATCATACTCTAATTTTGTATAAGAATTTAGGTTCATGTCTAACCTTTCCTTCACACTAGGAATGAAAGAGAATTTTGGACCCACTCTTGTCTGAATACAGCCACCTTCAGTATCAGAAACGGCATCTGCCGTTTCCTAAGCTCTGCTCACTGCTTTGCTGTCTGCCTCCTGAGAGCTGGTTATCAGTTGGAAGCAAACAAAAGGAAAACAGAATTTATTTATTTTTATTTACTTACTTATGCTTGAGACTAAACCTAGGGTCTTTGCACAGGTTAGGCAATCAGTCTCTAACCAAGCTAAATTCTAGATTTTAAATTGAGAAATTTTTTGACTGGGATAAATACATACTTGTGATATCAAGTTGTAAACTGTTAGGTTGTAATGACACAAACCCCCAATAAAAGATAGGCACAGGAGACTTAAGTCACTCCGGGAACATGATTTACTTCTGGAACTGCCAGGGTGGGCTACCTGTTGGGACTGGGTAGAGTAGCGGAACAGGAGCAACATGGTGACTGGGACCCACCCATTGATAGCCATGGGGTGGGACCTCAGGTACAGGGACGTGGTCAGAAGATTGACAGCCTCTGGAGGAAATGGGCATCTGTTGGTCCTTTGGAATCCTGGGAATCCCAGACCTAACATTCCAGCCTTTTGTTTTTTTGTTTTGTTTTGTTTTTATTTATTTCCATATGTGTATGAATGTACTGTCTGCATGCAAGTTTGTGCACCCGTGTCGTGCAATGCTGCGGAGGTCAGAAGAGGGTGTCAGAAGAGGTCCAGAAGAGGATTCCCCTGGAACTGGAGTTCTCCTGGAATTGGAGTTTCAGACGGTTATCAGCCTCCATGTGGGTGCTGGGGATCGAACCCGGGTCCTCTGTAAGAGCGGTCAGCACTCTTAACCGCTAGGCCATCTCTCCAGCCCCCAGCCTTTTGATTATGATAAGGAAATGGGACACTGTTCTTTCTTCTGTATCTGCTTCCGAGCTGAGAGGGGGACAAAGTCTTGGGGGGAACAGATGTCAAGTGGGAGGGTTAGAATCTGGTTTCCCATCTTGTCTACTCTGGATGCCTGGTGGTTTGGGTCCAGATCAATAGTGGCCAGTAGTTACTTGACATTTTCTCTGCAACTGAAAAGTCAAGCTGGTTGAGTCTTATATGAGTATACCAGTGCAGGGACTTCACAGTACCAACAGGGGGAGGGGGTGTTACTGGGTGCATTAGCAATTGGAGGGTCCCTGTCTAGGATCTCCAGAGGGAGAGAGGACCTGTACTCTATTTCTGAGGAACTGGAAAGAGTTTTAGTACACAGGGCTCCAGAATGAGAGCCAGCATAGCCATGAGAATATAAAAGGTGCTATTTTCTGGCATGGCTCAGTAAATCTGTCACCTATCTCTGAGATACTTTCTAACATGACACAGTAGATTTCTAACTTGGTACAGTAGGTCTCTCACCTATCTCTCTGATAAAAGTTATTTCATTTTCTCTTCTTTTGATTATAGTTCCCTGTTGGGGTGTTTAAAACCACACAGTTAGCTCAGATAAATTAAATTAGTTTTGATGTTAAGGTCAGTTGAGGTTCTGGTCCTTAGGGGGTCACTCAGGCCTTGCACCTGGCTCTTTTTCACCAGGACAAAGTCAGGTCTTGCTTGACCAGAGCTTCCCTTGGAAGCATGAGGGGTTTCTCCTCTATATGGACTTTCCTCCCGTGACTGGACACTGGCCAGATGAAGACCTTTTAAGTAAATCTCCAAGACCTCCCTGGCCCAGCATGAATGGTGACTCACTGCCATAGGACATGTAGAAAGTTGCTGATGCAGGGCCATCAAGTTGACCTTAGAGGGTAGGAGCCAAAAGATTGTCCCTTCAAACCGCTCTTGCCAAATCAGATTAGAGGTTGAAGTATGGCTGCTAAACCTCCAAGAGGATCTTTGAATGAATTTGGTATTTTAATTACTATATAACCCCTAAGTAAAGCTTGAACATTGACTTAAGCACTCGTGTGTGTGTGTGTGTGTGTGTGTGTGTGTGTGTGTGTGTATGTATGTGTGTGTTTGAGACAGGGTCTCTCTATAGCCCCAGTTGCTGTCCTGGAACTCACTCTGTAAACCAGGCTGGCTTGAACTCACAAAGATCCACCTGCCTCTTCCTCCCAAGTGCTAGGATTAGAGGGACCACCCTGAATATGCCCGATCTGGTCTGACTTAAGCACTCTTAAATTCTTAATTGCTGTGGTAGGAGCCTGTTGGTAGTAACTGCAGCACAGGCTAGGAAAGGATGCTACTTACTGGCTTGTGTTGCTGGCTCATGTTCAGCCTATTGAATATAGAAATATAGAAATATAGAATATAGATATATCTAGCCAAGGATGGAATTGCCCACAATGGGCACAGGCCAGTCCAATGAAGGCAATTATTGAAGTTTCTTAGCTCAGGTATACCAAGTTGACATTAAACCTATCCAGTAAGGAAATGCCATTTAGGTACTCAAAGTAGAATGAATTTAAACCATAAAAGGCAAAAAAGTTCTAACATAACCCATGAAACAAACCCAAGATAATAAAGAGGCTAAAACCAATATCTTCTAGGACTATCTCAAATGAAGGCTGTGTCACTTGTCCCTGGATTTTGAATTATAGCTTTGAGAAGGAAAAGGAGGGGGGCATTATCACATACCTACAGCAGACAGGAAATACTTAAGCCCCCCCCAAATCAGTTACATTCCGACTGTCCCATGTGGTCTCCGAAAGTAAAACCTAATTTTTCTTAATATTTTTAAGAGTAACATGTGCAAAGGATAACAGATATATAAAACTTTTTTTATTTTTTTTTATGTGTATGAGTGTACTGTCTGCATGTAGGTTGGTGCACCCGTGTCATGCAATGCCGCAGAGGTCAGAAGAGGGTGTTGGATTCCCCTGGAACTGGAGTTAAAGATGGTTCTTAGCCACCATGTGGGTGCTGGGAATCAAACCCGGTGCTTTTAACTGCTTAACCATCTCTCCGGCCCCAATAAAACATTTTTAGTATGTATGGATAACTCAATATTTATATATGACTTTTTCGCCTGATGCTGTAACAAAGTTTATAGTTCTTGCTAGAGGATTGTCCATAGGTTGCACAATACTGAGAATCTCCAGCAGTGGAACACAGTTTCTTGTATATGCCATAACTACATTATAGAATTCTTAAAAGTGAACAATACTACATACATACACTCATAAATAATGTTCTAATAAATACATTTGGTGATGGCAGTTTATAAAGGTTGTACTGAGCAGAGGCACATACATTGCTATCATACACAGACAGATCCTAATATGCTGTAACAACTAATTAGTTGTTAACAATAACATACACACATTTACCCACACATTCATACAAGAGATTTTTATCCTAGTATTTGAATTGAACAGTCACATATATTGGAAAAAAACACCTTTAGAAATATTATTTAAAGCATGCAGCCCTACTTGATGCACTGCCAGGGCTGAGATGGCTAATACAGTTTCCTTATCATGCTGGCATTGATGTCTTGCACCTTTGGTTCTAAAACTATGAACTTATTGAAATATTTTAACAAGTGATGGAAAACAGAATTATATATCTAGGGGAAGCCATGTGCCACTGTCCAAGTGCCAGAGTACGAATGAATCCAGGAGTTTTTAAATTGGTCTTTGGTCAGAGGGAGGGTGGCACAGCTGTCAGAAGCCTGGTTAAGTAGGATAAAAAAAAAAAAAAAAAAAAACCCGGTTAGTGAACCCCTAAGGGTCAAAAATCAGGTTTTTGGAGGTCTAGAAACAAGAAAAAAATGGAAAGAAAACTTTAGTTAGGTATTATAATACCTGTGAAGAAAATAATTTGGACAGATAAGAAATAAAATCTTTAGATAACCAGTGTAGAAATTTAGGAACCCGGGCTCAAATCAAGCCTTTGAAAAAAATTAAGAGGCATGCCAAAAGGAAACTTAAATTTTTTGTTTTTGTGCACAATATAGAATGAAAGAAGTTTGAAGTGGCCACTTTGTTTTGACAGAAATTAACACACAGGAGAACATGGACACATGACAGTTACATGAATCTCAAAGACACATGGCAGAATGATTATAAAACACAGACAGGTTGGAAATACACGTGTCAATTGTATACATTAACTCTGGACAATGCAAAAACCTTTTTTTTCTCTAAAATGTCAGCTAAGTGTTGGTGCCCAGAATAACTTGGTGTCAAGGCACAGAAATTTCTCAGTTCCCTGATCAGTTTAGACAGTCTAAAGTTGTCCATCATTGTGCAGGGCTGTGAAACCACTAATTTTAATTGTCACATTTACACACAACGATTTAGAGTTTAAGACATCTAGCTTATGTGTCCATACTGTGCTTTGCAGCACAGGATGTGTGTGTGTGTGTGTGTGTGTGTGTGTATGTGTGTACACAGGGTGGCAGGCAGTTGGGCAGGTGGGCAGGCAGGCAGGTAGATCTGGCTTGCATGGTTTACCTGCTAATTTAATGAGAATAAATTTATTAGTGGAAAAATCAAAAGTTACGTAAGGGGAGGCAGCCAGGTGAAACTTTACTGCCTGAGGCAAGATCCTAATGCCAGGTGGGACAGGGTGTGGTGGACACACCTTCTTAATCTCAGATACAGAGGCTTGTAACCAGAAGCAGACACAGAAATGGCTTTCTGAATAAAATGGCTTTTATGAAGAGAACCGATGAAAAGGAGGGCCTGGTCAAAATGCCAAAATCTGAAATAAACCCTTAAAAATAGGAATAAGTTTTGTAAACAAAATATAAAAAAAAAAAAGAAAGCAGCATTTGTTAAAAAGCCAGATGATGTAAAAATATCTCAAACAATAGCCTGCAAAAAAAAAGAACACATTATGCATACATACAAAAGTAAAAAGGAAAATTGATTTTATTTTGAAACGGATGAAAGACAGTTAAAAACAAACTCAGTTACTCTGTCAGAAAAAAAGTATTAATTGAATCTCAATTGCCTTTTTATAATAACCCAATATAAAAACCAAAATTGTGAAAGGATCTGAACATGCCTTTAAATAAATTGTAAAAGAATTAGCACTCAGGAGGTAGAGGCAGGCAGATCTTTGTGAGTTCAAGGCCAGCCTGGTCTACAGAGCAAGTACCAGGACAGCTGGGACTACAGGGAGATGCTGTCTTGAAAAAGACCAAAAAAATCAAAAAAAAAAAAACAAACAAAAAAAAAAAAAACCAAGAATTAGAACATGGCGTTAGTTGTTATAAGCTTCTGATGTAAATTTAAGTTTCTAATAAGGCATTCATGCAATGTGGTCAAGATGGCAGCTGAGGAGTTTAGGTTCAGGTACCATGAAAACTGTAAACATAGCTAAGATGGCTGCTTCACATGGTCAAGATGGCGGCTGAGGAGCAGGAGTGGTTTAGGTACCAAGGAAACGGTAAACATACCTAAGATGGCGGCTGAGGAGTGGGTGCTGTTTAGGTACCATGGAAATGGTAAACATGGGGGGGCATAGTAAAAAAAGAAAAAAGGATGAGAAAAAAGCTTGAATTTAAGGGTGCCTCGTTTACTGCAGAAATCTGCTAAGGTTGCAGGGAGGTCGGGAGGTCGGGAGAGACAGATATCGGAGCCAATGTAGGCAGGTGGCCTGGGGGAGGGAAGCAAAGCAACATGGAGCAGGAAGGACAGTTAGGAAAACTGAGCCTTAAAAGTACTTTTGAGTTCAAAACAGTGTGCTAAGGCTGAGAAGAAAAGCAGAGAGAGGAGGGAGAAAGCGAGAGAGGCAGAAGAGGGGGAGAGGGGGGAGAGAGAGAGAGAGAGCAGATGGCCACCTGAATGCGAGTGAGTGATTGAAAGTGAACCTTTTGGATCTATGAGTGACCAGTGAGAGGTGACCACTGCAGGAAAGGAGACAGCAGCAAGGAAGCGAGAGAGCAAGAGAGAAGGAGATCTGTAGGAAGGAAATACAGCTTTTAGCCTCAGAAGCACCTTCTGAAGATTAGAACGCATCCACTCCAATTTCAGGGTGACGGTCAGAGTCCGCAGGCCCATGTGAGTGGGGGGGCTCTCTGAAATGGGGTCCTCATGCCTGTAAAACTGGTGTCCCAGAATTTACAGGGGGGGCCAAAAATAAAACAGGTCCAGATTCTGTCTCCAGCGTCCTGGAAGACAGTGGTCCAGCCGGGGCCAGCCGGGGTGGGATTCAGGGACTCCCCGATACACAGGTTCTCAGGAGAGTTCAAAAACGGGGCAAACAACGGAAAAATGGGAGGCTAAAAGCAACAGGGCAGAGGAAAGATGGAGGCAGAAAGCAGTGCAGAGAGAGCGAGGGAGGAGGGGGAGAGCAGAGACTGGGACCTTAGTGTGAACCGCGGAAGCTGGTTCTCTGGAGAAATACGCTTCTAGCAATTCCCAGAGGGCTGCAAACAAAAAAAGTTAGGTTCTTTTCGAGGGGAGAGCTGGTGAGCACTCAGCCTGATCAAAAAACTTCTGGATCCTCAGCTGAGTTCACAGCACCATAATGTCTTCGCGGCATAATTAGGAAGCCCTTCACAGAGAGGCTCACCTCCCAGCTGAAACCCTTGTTCAACATACACATTAGCCAATCCCTGCAGAGGTCTATGATAATTTTTTCTGCCTTGCGTTGTCTGAAATGCACAATGGTTCCCAAACCTTGCTGCATTTGAGGAGAAAAATTGCATCAAAATCTCTAGATGCAGACCCTAGAACTGATATTTTCAAAAGTTTTCTAGATGAAGTCAATGTAGAGCCAACTTTTTGTGAAGGTCTTAGTGAACACATTTAAATTAGACTTTTACCCCAATGCCAACACCTCACACACAAACTGTCACGCAGGCTGAATGGAGGTAGGTACACAGGTCTACAGACAAACATATGCTGGGACAGGTGAAGTTCCAGGCAACTGAGCCAACAGTGGACGGACATTCTGCAGACAACAGCCATGTATCACAACTTACCTTGTGGCCAAGTAGGTGTAATGTTTTTCATATAGTTAGCACAGACTAATGTGATAAAATATGGAGAAATATATCTCTTAGACTTTCAAAAACACAATGTTGTAAGAAAGTATTTTGTCACCTCTTTACTCATTATATCCCAATTTTGACTAAAGTCTTGCACCTAGACTCCACAGCCTTGCTGTTCTTTGTGAGCTGAAGCCCCAGGAGTCCATCACTCTGAGGCCACACTGAGTGTTCTCAACACCCCTCAGGTAACTGTTGAGAGGAGAAGGCCACAGGGGTCAGTTTATGTTTAGATAACATTAAGCTGATATGGATGTCTGGTATGAGTCAGCTAAAACATGGCAGACACTGGACATCTTGGAGGTTATAAGTCAGCACAGAAGGCTGACACGGGCTGTCAGGGGAGCCCAAAATAAAGTGATGTCATCTGTTGGATAACTATTTTTGGCAGAAGACCACTTTTGTGTGAATCTTTATAAATATGGCCTTGAGGTCAAAACCCTTCACCTTTTCCAGCATGCATGTGTCCGTCTGCCTGTCTGCCTGTCTGCCTGTCTGTCTGTTGACCTGTATGCATATCTTCATGTAGCCTGTGTGCCAGACCATCTGTGGCCTGTGTGCATTGACACAGGCCTGGGTGCCTGCCAGTGGCTGCCTACCTAGCGTTCTGTGTCCTGGTGGATAAAACATGACTTATCTGTCCACAGCTCCTCACAACCTGTTCAGTGTCCCAGGCTCTGACGACTCTCCTCCGTTCGTGGCATTGGAGCTTGGACTTTACAGTCACTTGCCTGTTTAAGAGGCTCTATTTTAAGGTACTACACAGAAACAGTAAGGGACAAATTCTCTAGATATTAAATTTAACAACTCAGATTTAGCTATTCTGGAAACTCAAATCCTTTAAAACAGTGTTTGGATTTTGCTCTTCCAAAGATAATTTTCTTGTGGTTTCATCTTCTGCTTCTCACCTGCTACCAGTAAGACAGATCTCTTATGAACAGCTTGGAGAATGATCATGTTGAGGGGTCACAGGAAGTTGATGTCCTTACTGAATATGCTTATCATTCTGTAACTGGTTTTTGCAACATTTACTTATCCAAAGTTCCTTTGTGGTTCTAATTCCATAAACTTCACCTGAAGTTTGTGTGCTTGGTTTGTGATATGATGTCCATAGTGATATAGTCCACTCCATAAGCTGAGATTTAAGATGAAGGATATGCAACAAAGACCTGATGTTTCCCAACCATCAACACTCCTCTGTTCATGTAAACACCTCAGCAAACAGGAAAATATAAACATTAAACATGTGCGCTTGGAAAGTGGGAGGGGGGGTGAGGTCACCATGATTTAAAAGGGTGTCCTCTAAACTTGTAAATGGTAGTATCAAATACTTGATAACTTATAAAGCTTCTAAAACAACATGAAGATCTATCACCCTACATTATACCATACTTGATACTTCACTTTCTCCAGGAGCTACATAGCATTTGAGCCCCAAGCAAATGCTTGGGGGGAACAGATGCTGCTTATCAACCTCTCCAATGATGGAAATGTATGAATGGCTCCATCTGTGCCTTCTTTTAAGGTATCTAAACAGCCATACATTTTATTCAACTCAACAAATAATCTTCAGGTAGCTACTACATGAAATACACTTTGAAGTGCTTTTCAGAGAGCATGAAAATAAGTCATAAAATACCCACAGACACCTCACAGCCCATTACATTCTCTGAACTTCAAAAGAACATGGTCCCGCTCTTGACCATATAGCTAAAGCACTCTGTATTCTGTTACAGAGATACCTGTTCATTGCTGTCTGTGGCGATATGAATGAGAATGTTCCCCATAGGCTCCGAGTATTTGGACATTTTGCGCCCAGTTTGTGGCACTGTTTTGGGAGGCCTTAGAAGGTGTGGCCATGCTGGAGGAAGCATATCATGGGGGTGGGCTCAGAGAGTTCACAAAGCCTTGCCAGTCTCCAGTCGCTCTCTGCTTCCTGTACCTGCTGATGATGTGAACCTTGGTTTTCTGCTCCTGCCCCTGCCACCACTCCTCCCCGCCATGATGGACTCTCATTCCCCTGAAACTGTCAATCATAAGCTCAGATAAACTCTTCCTTCTGTAAGTTCCCTTGGTCATGGTGGTTCTATCACAGCAACAGAAAAGTGACTAATACAGTAACAGAAGCCAGGAGTGGGTTGTTGACTATGAATAACCTAACCATGTGGGTGTTTGAAAAAATGTGGAAGATTTTGGAACTTTGGGCTAGAGCTTTGGGCAGAGCTTAAGGGGCCATTCTACTAGGAGCCTGGGAGGAAAGCAGCACTGAGAAAAATGGGTTCCAGAGGAAAGTAAGGACTTATGCAGCAACTGGGATATTTTGACAAAGAATCTGGCTGCCGTCTGCCCATAGTCCAAATGTTTGCCTGAGGTTAAGTTAAAAAGCAATGGATTAATTTCTTTGGCAGAGGATATTTCAAGACAGCCTAAAGTAGAATTGGTGGTGTGGCTATTAATAGTTATTGTTATGCAGGTCTACAGTGAAAAAGAGCAAATGGGACAGAAAAAATGTAGAATGTACAGTTTGAATCAGAAAAGTACACAAGAAAGATTAATGTTGGAGGCAAACAATGTGCTGAAGGAGAAGATCCCTTGATGAGGAGATTAAAGTGGTTAGGGAGAGGCAAGAGATTTACAAGTAATCAATGGAAAGAGGACTTCCAGGGGGAGACCACACAGACAAACCTCCAAGTAATCAATAGAAAGAGGACCTCCAGGGGGAGACCACACCCAGACAAACCTCCAAGTAATCAATAGAAAGAGGACCTCCAGGGGGAGACCACACCCAGACAAACCTCCAAGTAATCAATAGAAAGAGGACCTCCAGGGGGAGACCACGCCCAGACAAACCTCCAAGTAATCAATAGAAAGAGGACCTCCAGGGGGAGACCACGCCCAGACAAACCTCCAAGTAATCAATAGAAAGAGGACCTCCAGGGGGAGACCACGCCCAGACAAACCTCCAAGTAATCAATAGAAAGAGGACCTCCAGGGGGAGACCACGCCCAGACAAACCTCCAAGTAATCAATAGAAAGAGGACCTCCAGGGGGAGACCACGCCCAGACAAACCTCCAAGTAATCAATAGAAAGAGGACCTCCAGGGGGAGACCACGCCCAGACAAACCTCCAAGTAATCAATAGAAAGAGGACCTCCAGGGGGAGACCACGCCCAGACAAACCTCCAAGTAATCAATAGAAAGAGGACCTCCAGGGGGAGACCACGCCCAGACAAACCTCCAAGTAATCAATAGAAAGAGGACCTCCAGGGGGAGACCACGCCCAGACAAACCTCCAAGTAATCAATAGAAAGAGGACCTCCAGAGGGAGACCACGCCCAGACAAACCTCCAAGTAAACAATGGAAAGAGAACCTCCAGGGGGAGACCACGCCCAGACAAACCTCCAAGTAATCAATAGAAAGAGGACCTCCAGGGGGAGACCACGTCCAGACAAACCTCCAAGTAAACAATGGAAAGAGGACCTCCAGGGGGAGACCGCACCCAGACAAGTGTCCAAGTTTTGAAAGGAAAATGCAAGGATTTTCTACTCAAGAAGTCCTGGGCAGAGAAAAACTGAGAATGTGGTTGAAGTAGGCCAGGGACCATCCCAAACTTGCAGCCAAACTCAGCAGTCTCTTTCATGTGGTGCTGGTTTTAAAGGCATGAAAGATGCTGGTTTTAGAAGGGGTCATCAGTTCTTCCTCCACAGTTTCAGAGAGCCACTGAGGCCAGGCAGAGTGCAGCAGGAGTATTCCTGCATAAAGAAGGCCCTGAGAGGCCATTGTGTGAAGCTGTGAAGGTGAAGCCTGATTGTCAGTGGAGACCCCAAGAAGACATTCAAGATGCCAGAGCTGTGTGATATTTGGCAAGGAGAACTGCATACAGGGAGTGGTACCAGCCTAAGAAAGAGATATTGCCAAAAAGACACAATGGAGGAAAGACAGCATCTTCAGCAAGTGGTGTTGGCAAAACTGGATCACCACTTGTAGAAGAATGAAATTAAACCCCTACCTCTCACCCTGTATAAAAATCAACTCCAAATGCATCAAAGACCTCTCGACATGAAACCCCAAACTCTGAACATGATAAAAGAAAAAGTTGGCTGCAGACTACAAGACATAGGCCTAGGAAAAGACTTCCTAAATCAGACAGCAGCTGCACAAGAATTAAAGTCATCAGTTGACAAATGGGACCTCATTAAACTCAAAAGCTTCTGTACATCAAAAGAAACAATCAAGGAAGTGAAGAGAAAACGCACAGAGTGGGAGGAAACCTTCACCACAGATATATCTGACAAAGCATTGATTTCCAGAATATATAAACTACTCAAAAAACAAAGAAGAAAGAAAACAAATGACCCACTCAATAGATGGAGCAAAGAGCTGAAAAGAGACTTCACAAGTAAGGAATTAGAGATGGCTGAGAAACATCTTAAAAAGTGTTCAACGTTGCTAATAATTAAGGAAATGCAAATTAGAACCACTTTATGGTATCATCTCACTCCAATAAGACTGGCTAGGCTCAAGAAAAAAGTGATACCAAGTACTGGAGAGGTTGTGGGGAAAGGGGAACACTCATCCACTGCTGGTGGGAATGTAAACTCATACAGCCACTATGGAAAGCAGTGTGGAGAACCCTTGGAAGACTTGGAATGAACTTGCCACCTGACCCAGCCATACCACTCCTGGGCATGTACCCTCAAGACTCACCCCACCACAGAGATACATGCATGGCCATGTTTATTGCAGCTCTCTTCACAATAGCAAGGAGCTGGAACTAACCCAAGTGCCACTCAACTGACGAGTGGATAGAGAAAATGTGGTACATCTACACAATGGAGTTCTATGCAGTGGTAAAGAAAGATGACATCATGAACTTTGCAGGTAAATGGATTGAGCTAGAAGATATCATGCTGAGTGAAGTAACACAGTCCCAGAAAAACAAATGACAAACGATATTCCTCATCTGTGGATGCTAGTGCCAATTACCTAATTGTACGGCAAACTGAGCAATGTCAATGTGATCTGAAAACAACTGTGCTCTTATATTGTAGAATTAAAGCTTGACATAATAATTAGTACTGCTTAAATGCCTGTACATCCAATTGCTTGTGCTTTGTTAGTATGACTAAGAAAGTATCACTGGAAAAGCTGTCAACCCATGAATGTAAACAACCTGAACAGACTAGAGTCCAAAATGACAACTCCAAAGAAAGTAGACTGTTTTCTTCTCACCCACTTGTGCCCCTTTCCCAAAGCCCAGGGAACAAATTGCGGAAGAGGAGGCGTGGTAGAATGTAAGGGCTGTGGAGAGATAGGGGTGAATCATGAGACTACAGGAATATAGTCTGGACTCCTAATTGATCAACATGCCTGTGCATACAAGCTTCTCCAACTGGCTATGGGAACCTTGGGTTGTTCAAAATTTGGACATAGATACTTGCAAAATGCACCAGTTATCTAATTGTATGACAAACTGAGTAACGTCAATGTTATCTGCAAACAGCTGTGTCATTATATTGTAGAATCCCTTAAAAATAAAAATAAAATAAAATAAAATAAAAAATAAACAAATAAAGAAAAAAAAAAGAGATGTATGTTGCAAGCAAAGCTGGAAGAGCTGAGCCATCTAAACCCTTTAGAAGTCAAGTCCCAGAAGTTGCACATGGAGCTACTGGGACTTGGTGTTTGCTCTGCTGGTTTTCAGTCTTGTTTTGGTCCAGTATTTCCTCACTATACCTCTATTCCTCCCTTTTGGAGTGGGAATGTGTATTCAGTTCCACTGTACTTTGGGAGTATGTAATTTGTCTTTTGATTTCACATGAGCTTACAGTTAAGAGACTGGCCTGGGTCTCAGAAGAGAGGACTGTAGACTTTTGAATAGTGTTGAGATTAGTAAAGATTATGGGGACTTTTAAGGTGGGACTAAATGCATTTTGCATTTCATATGGACATGAGTTTATGAGGGCCAGGGATTGAAATGTGGTGCTTTGAATGAGAATGTCCCCCATAGGCTCCAAGTATTGAACATTTTGCCCCCAGTTTGTGGCACTGTTTAGGAGGTCTTAGAAGGTGTGGCCGTGCTAGAGGAAGCACATCACTGGGGTGGGTTTAGGGAGTTCAGAAAAGCCTTGCCATTCTCCAGTAATGCTCTGCTTCCTGTGTTGCTTGAAGACATGAATGTTTGCTTCCTGCTCCAGCATTTCCTGCCACCGTGCCTCCCTGCCGTGATGGACTCTAATTCCCTTGGAACCATCAACCATAAGCTAAAATAAACTCTTTTATAAGTTCCCTTGGTTTTGATGGTTCTATAGCAGCAACAGAAAAGTGAGTAATATACTGCCCTGTCCATAATAACTAAGAAATGGAAGTAGCCTAGGCATAAATCAACTGATGGATGGATAATGAAAGTATGGTACATTTACACTATGGAATATTACACAAATATTAATAAAAACAAAATTATGAAATTCTCAGTTAAATGGCTAGAACAAGAAGCAATCATCCTAAATAAAGAACTCAGATCCAGAAAGATAAACATCACATGTTCTTTCTCATAGGTGGATGCTACCTTTCAATCATTAGATACATGTGTTTCAACTGAAAATCCATAGAAATTAGGAAACTAATACTGTTCCATGGGGATTGGTTCATTGAAGGAATACATAGCAAAATAAGTGGGAAAAGGTAGTAATAGATAGAATGGATTTAATAGGGAGAGGAATGGAAGGGTAGGATAGAAGAGGGAGTTAAAGGAGGGATAACACAAAATAGGCATTTTGAAAGAAGAATCATATGAAAACCTACTATAGAAGCCTCTCTCTCTTTCTCTCTCTCTCTCTCTCTCTCTCTCTCTCTCTCTCTCTCTCTCAGAGACAGATAGACCAGGCTGGCTTTGAACTCACAGACGTCAGCCTCCCTCAACCTCCAGAGTGCTGGGATTAAAGGCATGTGCCACCAAGCCCAGCCAGAAGCTTCTCTTAATATATACATAACAAGATAAAAAGAATGTAAAGACTCCTGTAACAGGGTCCACTGATCTTCATAGACATAGACCACCTGTAACAGGGTTCACTGACCTTTGTAGTTATAGATCACCTGTAACAGGGTCCACTGATCTTCATAGACATAGACCACCTGTAACAGGATTCATTGACCTTTGTAGGTATAGACAACCTGTAACAGGGTCCACTGATCTTCATAGACATAGATGAGCAAATGAAAAGACTGCCTGTGACAGAGTCCACTGAGCTTCACAGACATAGACTACCTGTGACAGTGTCCATTGACCTTTGTAGGCATAGACCACCTGTAACAGGGTCCACTGAGCTTCACAGACATAAACCACCTGTGACAGAGTCCACTAACCTTCATACACATAGATCACCTGTAATAGGGTCCACTGACCTTCATAGACATAGACTGCCTGTGACAGGGTCCACTGACCTTCATAGACATAAACCACCTGTGACAGGGTCCACTGAGCTTCACAGACATAGACCACCTGTGACAGGGTCCACTGACCTTCATAGACATAGACCACCTGTGACAGGGTCCACTGAGCTTCACAGACATAGACCACCTGTGACAGGGTCCACTGACCTTCATAGACATAGACCACCTGTGACAGGGTCCACTGAGCTTCACAGACATAGACCACCTGTGACAGGGTCCACTGACCATAGACATAGACCACCTGTGACAGGGTCCACTGAGCTTCACAGACATAAACCACCTGTGACAGGGTCCACTGAGCTTCATAGACATAGACCACCTATGACAGGGTCCACTGAGCTTCACAGACATAGACCACCTGTGACAGGGTCCACTGAGCTTCACAGACATAAACCACCTGTGACAGGGTCCACTGAGCTTCATAGACATAGACTGCCTGTGACAGGGTCCACTGAGCTTCACAGACATAGATGACCAAGCAAAAGGCCAATAATGGATACTATCTTTTGGAGTTTTTTTACCAGAGAGATCCCAAAGATCCTCAAACAACACTGGTTATTGGTGGTGCACTTGACTGCCCACAGGACCTGGGTGGTGAGACCCTACTGCTTAAGACACTATGTATCTGAGTTGCAGAACAAACAAGGAGAAATCAAGCTGGTACTGACCTGGAAGATAGATCTCTGCTGGCCAGCTTCCATAGTACTGGTAAATGCTATGCATGCCACTGACAGAGAAAGGTAACTGTCAACCTTGCCAAGCTGTGACCCCTAGGAACTAGAGTAGGAGTAACAACTGCCTTGGCAAAATATGCCCAATGGTGCAATAGTAGTTAGAGTGTTTGGGGAATAACCAATTACCTACTAATTGGATTTAAGGTCCACTTCATGACAGGAAGTCCATACCTGATACTGTTATCAGGGCAAGAACGTATGCCTAGACAACTCACAGATCATACAGAAGAAACTACTACTATCATTCTGCTAAATAGACATAATAGTGAACTGACTTGGGATGACTTACTTTTATATATACATAGATCAGTGTATCTCTCAACTATCACTAGAAAACAGTCTTCTTTCCACAGATAGCAATTGACACAGAAAATAAGGGACTGAGGAGTGCTTGGCCCTAAACTGGATACTTGTTTCATAGCCTCTCCTCCCAAGGCTCAGGGATCATGCAGAAGAGGGAGAAGGAAGATTTTAAGAGCCAGAGGGGGAGGATGAACACAAGGAAACAGACTCTCCCAGACAGCTGTACAGTCATTCTGTGAACTCACAGCAATGGTGACAGCATGCACAAGTTCTATGCAAGCTCAAACCAGACAAAATCCCAGAACAGACATGGGGAAGTGGGCAGGAAATCCCAACTCAAGGAACTCTTGGCAAGTGATGGCTGCCAGTAATGGGGGATATAGTGTCTTACAGGGTTAGGACTTGGTGGGCCCAGTGGATGGACCTATACTGAAGGACATTGGGGACACAAATCAGACTTTTTAGGTCCTATCATATACATGAGAGTACATTAAATTGGGCAGGAAGCAGTGGGAGGAGTTATAATAGAGGAAGGGATCTAAATACCATCAAATTATATGAAAATCGTAAAAATTCAACAAAAAATAAATATAAAAATAAGAAAGAAAAGAAGGAAGGGAGGGAGGGAAGGAGGGAGGAAGGAAGAAAGGAAAGAAAAGAATGAAGGACTGGAGGGAGGAAGGGAAGGAGGGGGGAGAGAGGGAGGGAGAGAGAGAGGGAGAGAGGGAGAGAGGGAGGGAGGGATAGATAATAATGAGGACATGAAGTTAGTGGAGGTGGATGGTCAGCACCGGCTGCAGAGGGAGTGCTCTGAATATGATCAAAATACACTGTATGAAATTCTAGAATCAATAAGCATATTTTTACTAAGGAGCATAATCCACTCAGTGCTGCTATGGAAACCATATATGTGTATCACCCATGAATCCTTAACCCTGAATACAGCAGGTAAGGCTCCCACCCCAAGCTCAGTCAGTGACCGCCTCCCTCAGTGTCACTCTCAGGATCACATTATGGCTCCTTGAAACATGCGACCCCAGATAGATACCCTCTAGAGCCCTTTTCCCTGGCAGACAGCCACTCCCAAAGCCTGTTTCCCCTCCACCCCACCAATCATACCACCAGGGACCATAGACATCCTGCAACCTCAACCCAGATAGAGACCTCCCAGTCACTGCCACCTATCAGTGTGACATTATTCCCCAGGAACACAAATCAATGCCACTGTGACATCAGTCCCTGACACCAAGAGGACCATCTGCAGAACCATCTGAGCATCCCACACACTTCTAAACGTTGGCAGTAAGAATCTACTAACCCTAAAGAAAATTTGCTCCTGAGTTCAGAAGTTCACATATCCCCAACTGTTCAGAGAACACGTGTAATATCCCATTTGCACATCAACACAAAGTTAACAAAAGATAAAAGATTTAGCACCAAGCACCCTTCAGCCGTCCACAGTGTGACAGGGTGAGATAACAGCAAACAAAGATCCAAATCACCCACTCAACAAAGCTGAGACCAGATATCCATACCAAGAACCACCACCAAGGACCTAACTCCATATGTCCAGGTCCCATCACAGAAACAAGAACAACATGAGAAACCAAGATAACATGTCCACTCCAGAAATTAGTCCACCCACCACGATGTCCCTGAGAACAGCAGCCTAGTTGATACTCAAATAGTGATTTCAAAACAGCAATTATAAAGGAACTCTATAAACTCCCAAATAAAGACCACCTGTAAACACAAGCAGTTGAGTGAAATAAACAACCCAAGATATAAATAGAATTTAATAAAGAAATAGGATTTCCAAAGTAATCCAAACTAAAATAAAATTTTAACTGAGAAACTCAGTGACAAAAAAAAAAAAAACCTCAGAGAAAGCCTCACCAAGAGAATGGTGGAAGAGAATATCAGACCTTAAGATAAGGTAGAGGAATCGGATCGCTCAGTCAAAAAAAATTGATAAAACCAGGAGTGGAAGTTGCAGAAAGTCTGGACCAAACTTGTGAATCACAGGTACAGAAGACTCCTGGGTCCATCCAAGCACAGAAAACATTCTCAATAAAATCATAGGGAAAAACCCAAATCTAAGGAAAGAGATGCTATAAAGATGCAAAAGACATACAGAACACAAAGTAGACAATAACCAGACACTAGATGTACAAACAAGCAAAGGACACCAAAAGCTGCAAGGCAGAAAGACCAAAATCACACAGGACAGCAGAGCACCCAACCTTTGAGTGGAAACTTTGGAAGCCAGGAGGGCATGGGCTGATGGCTAAACGTGCTTAAAGGCACCACCACAGGCTATTATATCCAGAAGAACCATCGGTGATGGTTCTTCTGGATATAATAATCAAAGGAGAAAGAACAATACTCCATGATAAAAACAGATTTAAGGAATTTATGACCATTAAACCAGCTCCACAAAGGATATTGGAAGGAATACTTTGGTCTGAAGAGAAGGTTAAGCATATCCAAGACAATGTAGGGAATAAATTAAAAATTCTAGAACAGTTCAAAAGAAAAAATACTACCACAAGAAAATAACAGGACTTAGTACACGCTGTTCATTAATAGCTTTGATATTAATGGTATCAATTCACTGACAAAAAGAGATACTAACAGATTGAGTGGAAAACAGGAGCCATGTTTTTGCTGCCTCCAAGAAAGCCTACCAACCAAGATCAACAACACCTTAGGATAAAAGGATGGAAAAAGGTACCCCATGATAAAAGAGACTTCAAACCAAAACTAGTCAGAATAGATAATAAAGGACAGTTCATGCTTATTAAAGGGAAAATCCACTAAGAGGACATTACATTCTAAAAATTTATGTACCAAACACGGGGGCACCCAACTTCATAAAAACAGCAGCAGTAGACCTAAAAGCACACGGCAACACTGAGTGGCTGCAGTACCGCACTCACCAAAAGACAGATCATCCCGACTAAAACAAAGCAGAGAAACCCTGCAGTTAAATGTCATTATGAATCAAAATGGATATGACTTCTACAGAACATTCCACCCAAACACTGAACAATATACTTTCTTCTTAGCAGCCATAGAACTTTCTCCAAAATCAACCACCATATTAGGACACAAAGCAAGTCACAACAAATATAGGAAAACGGAACAGTATCCTACGTGCTCTCTAATCACCAAGGGTTAAAGCTGGTTATCAGCAGTAACAGAAACTACAGACAGTAGAGAAACTCATAGAAACAAAACAGGACAATATTAAATGGGAGCTGGGTCAAGAGAGAGATAAAAAAGGGAAATAAAAATTACTAGAATTGAATAACAATGAAATCGGAATACCAAAATCTGTGGGATACAGTGAAATCACTCAAGAGGAAATTTTAGAGCAGCAAGTGACTGCATCAGAAAATTGGAGATATCTCATATTAATATTTTAATGATACACCTGAAAGTCTGGGAAAACAATAAAAAAATGCCCACAAAGAGTAAATGGCAACATATATTTGAAATCAGAGCTAAAATTAAAAATACAAACAATCAATGAAACAAAGAATTGATTCTTTAAAAAAAGCAAAAGATTGGCAAACCTTTAGCCTGTTTAACAAAAGATTGAGGAGGGGAGCATGTATGAATTTCTAGGTATATATGGCCTACCAAAGATGAAATAATTTATGTATTATTTTATTTTATGTGTATGAGTGTATTGCACCCGTGTCATGCAGTGCCCCAGAGGTCAGAATATGGCGTTGGATTCTCCTGGAACTGGAGTTACAGATGGTTGTTAGCTGTCATTTGGGTGCTGGGAATCAAACTTAGGTACTCTGCGAGGGCAGCCAGTACTGAGCCAGCTCTCTAGCCTCTGAAATAAATAATTAAGCAGATCCATAACAACCAATGAAGTAGAAAGAGTAATTTAAAACCTCCCAACTAAAAGAACTGCAGGACCAGATGGTTTCAGGCCAATTCTCCTCAAATTATTTGGTGAAATTGTAAAGGAAGGAATACTCCCAAATTTTCTTCAGTATTATCCTGATACCAACATCAGACAAAGTCCTAACGACAAAAAATTATACTCAAATTCAAACCCACATTAAAAGGGCTGTGGCAGCATAGTGCATCACAGTGGGAGCACGTGTTGCAGTCGTCTTGTTCACATTATTGTGTCTAGGAAACTGAGATGAAAGAAGGAATCGAAACCAGGTGTGGTGGCGCACAGCAGTCAGCAGGCAGAGGCAGGTGGATCTCTGTGAGCCAGCCCAGTCTACAGAGCGAGCTCCAGGCCAGCTGGGACTAAAGGGAGACCCTGTATCAAAAATACAGGTGGCGCACACCTTTAATCCTAGCACTCGGAAGGCAGAGGCAGGCAGATCTTAGTGAGTTCAAGACCAGCCTGGTCTACAGAGTGAGTTCTAGGACAGCTGGGGCTACAGGGAGACCCTGTCTTGAAAAGACCAAAAAACAAAACAAAACGAAAAAATACCAAGAAAAAAAGGAACTGAGTCCCCAAAATCTCATTCAAAGGCATGGCCCAGTAGCCTGGACTTCCATCCTACTTCCTAAGAACTTCCACTCCACTTCCTAAGGACTTCCACCCTACTTCCTAAGGACTTCCACTCCACTTTCTAAGGACTTCTACCCTACTTCCTAAGGACTTCCACTCCACTTCCTAAGGGTTCTTCCTCCTGGTAGCCTTCAACATGTGGACCTTCAGGAGACCTTGGGTTTGAAACTATAGCATTTTTTCCCTGACCACCAAAAGGTGCTTTTTGTCGTTTCTGCTATAAACATGACTAAACAGAGCCAATGAAAACCATACTACAGTTTAAATGTTATGTTGTCTTGGAATTTCCTCCACCAAGTTAATTAGTCCGTTGCTTTTGAAGTCTGTCCCACTTGAATATTTAAGACATGAGTAAAATATAGGTAAATTCTTTGACAGAATGTGACATAAATGTCCTCTATTCTAATTCTCAACAGAATCCTTATTCTCATCTGAAACCTCATAAACAGTCTTTACTGTCCACTAAGGGCATTTTGATCTTTTGAACTCTGAGTAGAATGGCCCATTAAAATTTGTTTATAGAATTCTTGGGCTTCTGTAGCCTGTATCTCCAATTATTTTTCACATTATTCCCTCAAAGCAAAGAGAGGCTTGGTGGCACGTGCATGAAGTAGACATGTGTTCTCATTATGATGACCAGGAAGCAGACACAGCCAAGAACCAGAAGCAGGTATAACCTTCGAGGGCCAGCCAGCCCCTCCTGGCCTGCTTTAGCAACTTAACTTCTGCTGGGACTTATACCAGTCCAGAGAACATACTCTTTCCTTGCATGGCTATGAGTCTGTCTGTGCCTTCATGTATGTGTATGTGCATGGGCAGGAACACAGAAGTGGTCACAGAATAAAACAAAGAAAGTTAGGAAGGTAGTTTCATCTGAGAGAGCAGCAGGTAAAACTGGTGACAGACATTTATTTCTTGAACTTCATGGTGGCGGATACAGTTATTAATTCTGTCAATCTTTTTTTTAATTTTATTTATTTTTGTATGTGTATGAATGTACTGTCTGCATGTAGGTTTGTGCACCAGTGTCATGCAATGTGGAGGAGGTCAGAAGAGGGTGTTGGATTCCCCTGGAACTGGAGCTATCCTAGAATTGGAGTTACAGACAGTTCTTAGCTGCCATGTGGGTGCTGGGGATCGAACCCGGGTCCTCTGCAAGAGCAGTCAGTGCTCTTAACCGCTAGGCTATCCCGCCAGCCCCAATTCTATCAATCTTTAAGTCGTGGTCAGAGCCCCTTTCTATCAATAAAATGAAATAGATAACTAAATTACGTGGGGAAAAGTTCTCTTTTGAGTCACTTTTAGAAGTTACTGACGAGAATCAGGTTGGGCCACCCTTTACCTCTGGTGGCCATGCTAGCTGGCATGGTGGTGGAGAAAAACTGCTCAGGTCACGGCTGGAAAGCAAAAGAGAAAGAAGGGCTGTGGCCCTACAATTCCCTTGAAGCACAGGCCTCCTTTACAGCAGCTCCCAGTTGTAGCACCTTGAGGACTAAGACTTTCACCTGGGAGAAGCACCTCAGGGTACATATTCATTCATCAGTTGTCATCTTTCTAGATTTTGTAGCAGAAGGAATGGCATACCTGAGTTTTGAGTTTCTGGAAATTATCTTGCTAATTCCAGAATGTGGTCTTTATACATGTGAAAATGAAACAAGAACTGTTCTCATGGGAAAGAGGAAGGCATAGGGAGTGGTTAACCACTTAGGACATATGAAAAAGCCACATGGAAACTCACTCCTTTAGAAGCTAATTGAAGATATATAATTTAAAAAGTAGAAAGGAATTTGAATGGAAGTAGTATACAGAGATGTTCACAGAGCCACAGTTATTAAACAAAAATCCTAGCGCAAGGTATGGGATATCTTCCTATTAGTTGTTGCTTAGGGAGGTCCCACAGGCCTCCCCCACCCCCAATACAGGCTATTGACATTGCTCCAACTTACCCACTAGAACTATACGGCAAGATGGTATTACTGAAGAAACTATATTCTTTGGTTGCAGGCCAGAGAAACCAAGCTGGAACTGAGCTGGACACTTCCTCCTCGTGGGCATCTTTTGTAACACTAGAAGGTGCTATGTAAGGTCATGGGGAAGAATTGCCAGTGTTTTCACCTAGTGGTTACAATTTGGAATTGCCAGGAAAGACATAGTCACTGGTGACAATTGTGGCATAAGTGTTAGGGGAATAACCAACCATTTTCTGATTGAACTTCAAATCCACTCTGCAAGATGGAATTTGTGCCTGGTACTTAAACCCAGTTAAATGGACATGTTGTCAAATTGTCTTCTAAATGTTTACACCCATAGCTTAGTGCTGCTCTTAACCTTGGTCAGATAAGCCTTTTTTTTTTTTTCTTGCAGTAGGCAGTAGTAGTTAGTGCAGAGACGCATAACAGGTTAAAGTGCTGAGACTGTGTCACAGTTATGTGCGCACCCATAAATTGAACATCTGCCTTACCCTCTCATATGTTTAGAAAACATCACTGAAGAGGGGATGGGAAAAAATGTGAGAGACAGAGGAGAGGGGAAGACTACTGTGAGACACAGTCTGTCTTCTGAACATGGCACAGCCATCACACTTATGAGTGCACGGCACCCATTACCTGCACAAGACCTGCATGAATGAGGCCCATCAGCACTCCCTCATTGACCAGAGGCCCCACTTTTAGTGTCAGAGTTATTGTTGGCTGATGGCTCCTAGGTTAAGCAATTTTCCTTTAGTGGTGAGCCACTGACAAGTTGCCTGTGCTCAGTAAGTAACCCCACATCCAAACTATGCAAGCAACCCCAATTCAACTCATGGGACTCACACACACAAAAGATTGAAAGTAGGAGAGGAACTCACTGGGAAGAAGGAGGGGCTCTAAGGGAGTGGCAGGGGTGAGAGGAAAAGACAGTGGGGGAAACATGCTCAAAATGCATTACATACATGTATGGAATTGTCAGAGACTAAATTAAAAATTTACAAAATCATTGTTCTCATTAAAAACATAATATTAGTGGGACATTTACTATACACCAGGTATGTGGTAAATAGTGTATATAATTCTATCATTTGGTCCATCAGCTTTTTTGGAGTAGGGGTACAAATGAGAATCTTAAGACTTAGAGAAGATTACAACTTGTCCAAAATTATAGCTGGCAAGTGGGAAATATAGGATTCATATTACATTATATTTATGTTACATTTATATTAAATATAGGATTTATATTTATATAGAGCCTAGTTTTCTTAAACAGTAAGTTACATACCCCACATGGGTCATGTAACTGAATGTGGGCTGTGAACAATTTGACAACAGTAAGAAGTTTATGAATGCTCAACAGTCAAAAATTCAGAAATCACACATATAATGGATCCAAGCTTTTCCTGGAAGGGTTCACCTATGTTGTGAGGCACAAGTTCCCTGCAGCCTTGATTCTGACCAAAAAGCATGGGCACATGGGCACTTCCCACCGAGTGCACTGTCAGACAACATGCTGCCCAAAACAGCTGACTCAAGTCAAACAGATCAAACTTGTAAACTGCTCTTACACGGCCTAATCATTCATTAGCATGTATCTAATTACCCTATCTTTACATTGTATTATGTTAAAATGTTTGATTTTTTAAAAATTGTTATTTAAGTTGTTGAGTCTTGTTTGAAAAAAATCACTAAATAACTTTGGATTGAGATTAGGGTAAGATCTCCAACAACTTCTGAAGTGTTCCTTAACATACCTCTGCCACCTTTTCTACATATTTACAATGTTCTCAGCATTGACGACTATAAAATCAAAATACGAATTAACTCTGGAAACACTGAAGATGTTCTGTGTCCTACCATATTAGATATTCATCCAAGATTTAATACTTTATGTAAAAATAAACAACACATCTATCTAATTAACATGCAAATTTAATTTTAACTTTAATAAATGGCACATACCAAGTAACTGTTTTAAAATAAATTTCCTCATGCTTATCATCAGTTTAATTTAAATACCAAATATATATATGTATATATATATATATGTATATATATATATGTATATATATATATATATATATACATATATATATACATATATACCCATGTGTGCATAAAAATTTCTCAGTTTGGGGGCTGGAGAGATGGCCTAGAGGTTAAGAGCACTGACTGCTCTTGCAGAGGACCCAGGTTCAATCCCCAGCTCCCACATGGCAGCTGAGAACCATCCGTAACTCCAGTTCCAGGGGAATCCAACACCCTCTTCTGACCTCTGAGGCATTGCACAACATGGGTGCACCAACCTACATGCAGACAGTACATTCATACACATAAAAAATTAAGTAAAATTTTTAAAAAATAAAGAGCAAGAAGAATCCTAAAAAGGCTAAAAAGGGTCACAAGGGGCTCGGGAGATGGTTCCACTGGTCAAGTGTCATTTGAGCACGAGGACCTAAGTTTGGATCCCCATCCCCCATATAAAAGCTGGGCGTGGTGGATGGCTGGCTGGAGTTAGACAGGTCATTGGAGCTTGCTGGCTGCTAGACTTGTCAACAGTGAGCTCAGGAGTCAGTGAGAGACCGTGTCTCAAAAAATAAGGTGGAGGGGTTAGAGAGATGGCTCAGAAGTTAAGAGCACCGGCTGCTCTTACATAGGACCCAGGTTGTGGTTCCAGAACCCATTCATATATTGGCTAACAACTCTCTGCAACTCCAGTTCCAGGGGATCCAACATCTTCTTCTCACCTCCATGGGCATTATATGACCTGGGTGCTTTTACATGCATGCAGGCAATACACTTGTTCACATAAAATAAAATAATAAAATATTTAAAAAATAAGGTGGAAATCAATAGGAAAAGATACTAACCTCTGGCTTCCACATGCATGTACATACATGTGCAGCTAAAATCACACGCCTGCACATGCACACTCAAACAAAATGGGAGGACCACAAACAGGAAAAGTTTGAGAAGCATACATACACACACACACACACACAAACACACACACATTCACAGAGAGAGAGAGAGAAACAGAGAAAGAGACAGAGAGAGAATGATAGAGGGTTTTTTTGGTTTTTTTTAATTTATTGTTTTACATAAATATTTTTGTACAAGATTATGTTACAAATCAAATCTAGACCCGTGTCCCCTTCCCAACCTCCCCACCCCACCAGATTCACCCTTGCAGTCAGTTCTTTGATGCAGTCTTTTCTGTTGTTGTTGGTGGTGGTGTTCTTTCCAATATGCATCACTCCTAACAAGAAACGTTTACAACTAGGTCATTGGCGCTAGCATCCACAGATGAGGGATATCATTTGTCATTTGTTTTTCTGGGACTGTGTTACTTCACTTAACATAATATCTTCCAGTTCCATCCATTTACCTGCAAAGCTCATGATACCATCTTTCTTTACTGATGCATAGAACTCCATTTGTAGATGTACCACATTTTCTCTATCCACTCGTCAGTTGAGGGCACTAGGGTTGGTTCCAGCTCCTTGCTATTGTGAAAAGAGCTGCAATAAACATGGCCATGCATGTATCTCTGCGGTGGGGTGAGTCTTGTGGGTATATACCCAGGAGTGGTATGGCTGGGTCAGGTGGCAAGTTCATTCCAAGTCTTCCAAGGATTCTCCACACTGCTTTCCATAGTGGCTGTACCAGTTTACATTCCCACCAGCAGTGGATGAGTGTTCCTCTTTCCCCACAATCTCTCCAGCACTTGGCATCATTTGTTTTCTTGATCCTAGCCAGTTTTATTGAGTAAGATATCTTAAAGTAGTTTTGATTTGCATTTCCTTAATGATTAATGATGTTGAACACTTCTTAAGATGTTTCTCAGCCATCTCTAATTCCTCACATGTGAAGTCTCTGTTCAGTTCTTTGCTCCATCTATTGAGTATGTCATTTGTTTTCTTTCTTCTTTGTTTTTTGAGTAGTTTATATATTCTGGAAATCAATGCTTTGTCAGATGTTTCTGTGGTGAAGGTTTCCTCCCACTCTGTGGGATTTCTCTTTACTTCCTTGTTTCTTTTTTTTTTTTTTTTTTTTTTTTTTTTTTTTTGTCTTTTCCAGGACAGGGTCTCCGTAGCCCCAGCTGTCCTGGAACTTACTCTGTAGACCAGGCTGGCCTTGAACTCACAAAGGTCCTCCTGCCTCTGCCTCCCAAGTGCTAGGATTAAAGGCTTATGCTACCACGCCTGGCTTTTTTTGTTTGTTTGTTTCTTTTTGATGTATAGAAGCTTTTGAGTTTAATGAGGTCCCATTTGTCAATTGTCGACCTTAATTCTTCTTGCACAAATGCTGTCTGATTTAGGAAGTCTTTTCATCTATTTTTATTTTGCCAACTTTTTCTTCTATTGCCTTACAGAGTTTGGGGGTTTTGAGCCGGGCGTGGTGGCGCACACCTTTAATCCTAGCACTTGGAGGCAGAGGCAGGTGGATCTTTGTGAGTTCAAGGCCAGCCTGGTCTACAGAGTGAGTTCCAGGACAGCTGGGGCTACAGGGAGACCCTGTCTCAAAAAGACAAAAAAAAAAAAAAGAGTTTGGGGTTTCACATTGAGGTCTTTAATCCATCTGGAGTTGTCTTTTGTACAGAGTGAGAGGAAGGGGTTTAATTTCATTCTTCTACAAGTGGTGATCCAGTTTTGCCAACACCACTTGCTGAAAATGCTGTCTTTTCTCCATTGTGGCTTCTTGGCCCCCTCGTCAAATATGAGATGGCTGAAATTGTATGTGCTCAAGTTTGGATCTTCAGTTTTGTTCCATTGGTCCCGGTCTGTTTTTGTGCAGTACCAGAGCTGCTTTTTTATCACTTAGCCCTGTAGTATAGTTTGAAGTTGCTGGTATAGAGATCCCCCCCTGTGTAGCTCTTTTTGCTCAGGGTTGTTTTGGCTATTTGGGGTCTTTTATTTTTCCAAATGAAATTAAGGACTTTTTTTTCAAGCCTGTGAAGAAACTCTTGGGGATTTTGATTGGGATTGTGTTTAATCTATACAAGAGTTTGTGTAGAATGGACATTTTAACTCTATTAATTTTCCCAATCCATGAGCATGGGAGGTTTTTCCATCTTCTGATGTCTTCTTCAATTTCTTTCTTTCAAGGGTTTAAAATTTTTGTCGTAGAGATATTTGGCATCTTTTGGTTAGGTTTGTTCCTAGGTATTTTGATTGTTTTTGAGGCTATTGTGAGTGGGAAGGTCTCCTTGAATTCTCTTCTTCAGTTGCTTGTTTGTTGATGTAAAGAAAAGGCTACTGTTATTTTTTTAGGTTAATTTGTGTTCCTGCCACTTTACTGAAGCTTTTAAACATTTCTAGAGAGGTTTCTGGTGGAGTTTTTAGCATCCCTTAAGTAAACAATAATATCAGCAAAAAGGGATACCTTGACTTCCTCTTTTCCAATTAGTATACTTTAATTTTTTTCTTGCCTTATTGCCCTAGCAAGTGTTTCAAGTACTATATTGAAGAGGAGTGGAGACAAGGGGCAGCATTGTTGGAGTTCACTCCTTTAAAACGAATGCTTCTGTTGTTCCCCCCCATTTAGGATGAAGATTGACTGTGGGTTTCCTGTATTGGCTTTGATTATATTGAGGAATGATCCCTCCAATCCAATTCCTTCTAGGACTTTTAAGCATGAAGGGATGCTGGATTTTGCAAAACTTTTTTCCACATCAATTGGAATGATGGTGTGATTTTTGTCTTTCAGTCCATTATATGCTTGAATGGTAATTTATTGATTTTCATATGCTAACATCCTGCTCTCTGATATGAATCCAACTTGGTCATGGTGGATGATCTGATGTGGGTCTGTATGTGATTTTGCAGTATCCCTGTTTATGAATTTTAGCATCTGTGTTCATTAGGGAGATGGGTCTATATGTTCCTCCTTTTTGGTTTTCTTTGCACTGGTTTTTGGTAATAGAGTGATGCTGGCTTCATAGAAGGAATTTGGGAGAATTCCTCTGTTTGTATCCTTCTAAACAATTTCAGTAATATGGTTTGCAAGTCTTTTTTTTTTAAATGTTTTATAGAAATTCTGCCATGAAACCATCTAGGCCTGGGATTTTTTAGTTGGGAGGTTTCTTATTACATCCTCCATTTCTTCATATATTGTTGGGTCTGTTTTTAAGCTGTGGATCTCTTCTTGGTTGAGCTTTGGTGATTCCCAGGATTTCAGATAATTCATCCATTTCTTCTAGGTTTTCAAACTTGGTAGAGTATAGGTTTGTTAGTTTTTGTTTTGTTTTTTTGTCTTTTTGAGACAGGTACTCCCTGTAGCCCCAGCTGGTCCTGGAACTCACTCTGTTAGACCAGGCTGGCTCCTTGAACTCACAAAGATCACCTGCTCTGCCTCCCAAGTGCTAGGATTAAAGGCGTGTGCCACCAGCCCAGCTGAGTATAGGGTTTGTTTTTTTTTTTAATATTCCTGTATGATTTTCTGTATCTTTTTATTGTCTGTTGTGTATTTTTCTTTTCATCATGGATTGTATTGATTTGGAGTTGTTCCTTCTTTCTTTTGGTTAACTGGGCTAGAGGTCTGTCTATCTTGTTTATTCTTTCAAAGAACCAACTTTTGGCTTCATTGATTTTTTGTATTGTTTTCTTTGTTTCTATTTCATTGATTTCTGCTCTGATTTTTGTTATTTCTTCCTGTCTGTTGCATTTAGGGTTCATCTGTTGTTGTCTCTCAAGTGCTTTTAGCTGCAGTGTTAGATTGTTCACTTGTGCTCTTTCTGTTTTTCTAATGTAGACACCCAGGGCTATAAACTTCCCTCTTAGTACTGCTTTTAAGGTATCCCATAGGTTTTGTTGTGTTGTACTGTCATTGTCATTCAGTTCCAGGAATGCTTTTATTTCTTTATCTCTTCCTTGACCCATTCATTATTCAAGAGTGTGTTGTTTAGTCTCCATGTGTTCTTGTAGATAGTAGGGCTTATCCTGATGTTGATATTGAGCTTTATTGCACTGTGGTCTGATAGAATGCATGAAATTATTTCAATCTTTTTGTATTTGTGGAGGGTCTTCTGTGTCCCAGTATGTGGTTGATTTTGGAGACTGTTCCTTGGGGTGCTGAATAGAAAGTGTACTCTCTGGTATTAAGGTGGAATATTTGGAGGATGTCTGTGAGGTCCATTTGGTGTGTCATATCATTCAGTTCAGATGTCTCTCTGTTTATTCTTTTTTTTAATTACTCCTTTATTTTTTCATTTTTTAACAATAAGTAATAATTTATGAGTACAAGCATCCTTCATTTTGTAAGCAGTTGTGCCCAAACCCACACAGCCCATGGGTCTCACCATCCAGCTTGGGGATGTTCAATCAAGTTGGTCAGATGAGTGTCCAGACTATATTGCTATAGTTTCACCATTTACCCCAATTGCAGCCCTTACATTCTATCATGCCCCCTATTCCGTAGATTGTTCCCTAGGCTTAGAAAAGGGTCACAGGTGCACGAGAAGCAAAACAGTCTACTTTCTCTGGAGCTGTTGTCTTGGACTCTGGTCAATTCTGGCTGTTTCCTTTCATGGGCTGACAGTTTGTCCAGGAATAACCTTTCAATCCTATTAATGAAGCACAAGCAATTAGATATATAGGTATTTAAACAGTACTAATTGTCATGGTAGGTTACTTTGGTATAGACACAGATGTTCAGATGGTATGTAAAAACCATGAATTACATTTTTTTCTGTTAAATATGACAGGGTCTTACTGTGGCTTATAACATCTCCTAACCACTAGAGGATGTAAGCTTGTGACATCAGCCATGGGTTATTCCTCCAAGGAGAGAGCTAATAGCCAATTAGATTTGGGATATACAGACATATGGCTGCCACTGCTGCACAGTATTTCCAGGCAGGTAAGGTGTAGCTGGTGCTGTTGGAGGAGTCTTGCTTGACTGAAGGAGACCTATATTTGCTTTATTGGTTTAGTGGCCTTTGGAAACACTCTCTGGTATTCCAGAGACCAACTGTACACTTGCAAGTGTGGTCTCGATACATCTTTCCCATGCTTACATCAGTTCTTTGACAGCAGGACCTTATCACCTCTCTTCTTGCAGTTATCCCAGTTTACAGGCAAGAAGCCTTTACCTTTTTTGTGGGGGGGTTGGATCCCCTGGCCAACATCTCCTTGGTAGAATAATCCATTGCTGATATCAGAGCTCTCCTGTATTAATATATTTTGCTTAAGTGCATAGCTTAAGGAGACTTCAGTATTCTATTTGGATCTGAATAGAGAATAATCCTTTTCACAGTTCCTATGTCTATTAGTCAATTAAAGAAGGCAGTTTTACTGGTTTTATAAGAGATTACCTCTATAACAGTTGGTTCCAATTTACAGTTAGAGAACAACCTCATCATCATATTTCTCCTTGTTCTATGGGGGGAGGTAAGAAAGTCTCTCTTATTAAAACCTTGCAGCACCTACAAGGTAAGTTTCGTTAGGACTCATTATAAATAGTTGTTACAAGTAGGATCCACTGAGGGGTTTGATGTCTGTAGCAATCTGAGGATTTTCTTCCTTTCAATGTTCAGACAGGCCAACCTTTCTGCTGGCACTTCCTGGTACATCCTACACAATGCAAAGCTGTATCTTTTCTTTCTCAGCCGTTAAGTTGGTGATATTTTGACCTGTTGGAACATGCAAATCTTTTCCCATAGTTAGTTTTAAGATTTGAATTGCAAGGTTTTTGACAAAAAGGTTTCATATCTATCTGTATCCCCCTTTTTTATTTTATGTTTTTGTTTTTCTGACCCATGAGTCTCAAAAAAGCAGTTGTATTACACATACCTATAGGCTGGAATCAAGGCGCAGATTTCATCAAATTCACCCATGCTGTTTTGGGTGATGGTATGTGGTCAACTTGGGAAGCAAACTTAATTTTTTAAGTTAAATCATCCTACAGGTAAAAGAGAATGCTACAAGGTGATATTGTACAACAGAAAAATTATAGAGAACATTTGTATGTGCCAATCCCAAAGTTATTGTTATACAAATTTTACAACAATGACTGCCCATATGCTGGAGAAGCCAGGTGTGATGGACAGCTTCAGTGTCAACTTGACACACCTGGGTAGAGGGAACCTCAATTGGGGAGCTTCCTCCATTGGACTGGCCTGTGGCTGTGTCTGTGGTATATTTTCTTGATTGTTGAGTGATGTGGGCAAGCCCAGCCCACTGTGGGTGGTGCCATACCTGGGCAGGTGGTCCTATACTGTATAAGAAAGCAGGTTGAATATGGGCCAGGGGAGCAAGCCAGTAAACAGCATTCCTCCATGGCCTGTGCTTCAGCTCCTGCTTTCAGGTTCCTGCACTGAGTGGGCTCCCTTGGTAATGAACTGTGACCTAGGAGACATAAGCCAAATAAACACTTTCTGCCCCAAGTTGGTATTGGTCAAAGTGCTTTGTCACTGCATAGAAAAGCTGACTAAGACACCAGGGTAGTAGCTCAGTCCAAGAAACTGGATAACTCTGCAGTTCCATTCACCGAAAGCTTGGATGACCTCTGGAAAGTCCTTGGTCTTCAGTGCACACTGGAAAGCAGAAACCAGAGTCTAATGTCAGTGGAGGGTCCCAGCAGCAGTGATGGCCACACTCAGGAAGCGGCAGAGGCAGGCTTGCTGTAGTAGTTACTTTTCTTATTGTCTTGACATAATATCTCACAAAAGTAACCTAAGAAATGAATGGCTCATTTAGGTTCATAGTTTGAGGGTGCAGTCCATTATGGTGGGGAAAGCACGCGAAAGAGCATAAAGCAACTGGTCACATGGTGTCCAGAGTCAGGAAGCAGAGATGAATCCCTGTGCTCACGTCCCCATTCCATCAATACAGTCTGCACTCTGTGGGTCTCCCCTCTTCAGTTAAATTTTCTGGAAACATCTTCACAGGTACACGCAGAGCTGTTTCTTGGATATTCCAAACCTAACCAACTTGACAGTCTCACTCACATGTGCTTCTTTTTCCTGGACCTCTCTATCTGGGCCACCAGTTGAAAAGTGCTGCTCACATTCAGAGCTCTCTGAAAATGCTCTTGCAGACATGCCCAGAGGGATGTCTCCTTGGTATTCTAAATCCAGTCAAGGTGAGAACCGAGACCCACTATCAGTTTCAAACCTGAAACTGTCTTACATCAAATGACATGTTCTTAAAGTTGCTGGATCAACCCCGTGCAGCAGACTGAAACACAAGCCTTCAGAGGCTGTAAGGAGCAAGAACTCTAGAGGCAACAGGGACACTGCTGAGGTATCATCTCCTGTCTGTCCAAGGACACAGTTCATATCTTTCTAAAACACAATGCTAGCCAAATAAAACAAACCTTAGAGCCAGACTCAGCTAGCAAGACCCAGGTCCAAGGCTTAGATGTCATATGTAAATTAAATTAAGTTTTCAACCATAAGAACCTTTAATATTCTTGTGCAGTTTGATTTTCATCCAAATTCATAGCTAAAATATTGGTTTCTCCTGATGAATGAGACAGTGTGGACAGAAAATGATTAAGAATTTATCTTCATTCATGCAACAAATTGTTATTAGGAGTCTTCTATATGTTGGGCTCTGTAGTTAAAGTAATCACTATCACAGATATGTCCCCTGATTTGCTGAAACATACATCTAATTAATGAGTGTCCCATGTACACTTTTCAAGAAAGACATATACAACTTTTCTCAGTTTTTTTAAATAGTTTGTAAGCTCTGAGAAACTCTTCCAGAAAGAGTTTAGAGAGTGTTATGCCGCCAGCCAGGACATACAAGATGACAGCACATTAGCTGAACAGGCACACCTTGTTTGGCCAGAGTAGTGACTTGTAATGTTTTGGAAAATATCCTTAAGAAGAGTTTATGTCCTGCTCTTTGCCAGAGACCTTTCTACTGACATCACCAGAGCTGTTTCAAAATTACTATTGCCTGGTGACTCCTCCATGCATTTATGTTTGTAGTCCCTTTTCATAAATAACACAGACTGCATGGACTATGACAGTGAAAAGCATGTTGGAGTTCATGATGGCAAGAACATATGGCAGACTCCTCACATGGTGGAGGATGGGAAGAAAGCATGCTTGACCAGAACCAGAAGTGGGTACAGTTTTCAAACCCTCACCGACGGAGCTGCTTGCTAGTCAGGGAAGGAATGTTCAAGCCAATGCTGGGGACACAGTACATTCGAACTATAACACAGGCCAAGACAATAACTAGGAATCAAGAAAGTATAAGTCAAGACAGGGGAATTGCAGGCAGACTAGGAACTTCTCAGGAATAGTAGGAAGTAGAAATTATTTTCACAGGAAAAGACTTGGGGGGCAGAGTCACAGCTGGGAAATGAGATTTCTAACCCACGGGGCTCTGGGGTACAGCCAAAATGGGCTCCTCGGGAACACAAGGCCAGATAAGATACAGAAGTTATACTTAAATTTGAATTTCAAATAAGCAAGGACTACTTCATTAGCATAAGCATAGCCCAAGGATTGTGTTGCGCATACTTATACTATGAAACTGTTTTGTTTCTTGCTGTTGATTTTTTGTTTCGGTTTGGTTTTGGTCTGAAATTCAATCTTAACTGGGCATCATGGACTTAAACCATTTGCTAAATCTGGCACATCAACCAGATCAGTTTTCCCATCAGACAAGGGAAAAGTAGTGAGTGGCCAGTTGGCAACCATGAGCTTTATTTTGTAGAATGTGGGAAAAGGCATCAGTAGCCATCTCCCAGTTCAGATCCTCCATCATGGGACAGAGGATTAGTGGGACTGTGGGATCCTGCGGCCTTCCAAAGAGCAGAGTGACAGTAGCCAGCACCTGGAAAATAGGCTGAGTAGCTGGGTCCTGAAGGGACCCATCTAAGCTTTAGTTCCACTTCTGGAAATTGCACAGAAATGGCCAATGTTGGGACCCAATTGTAACCTGAGTGGGTGGGGGTGGGGGACTCACCTCTTCAGGCATTGGTCATAGGAACTAAGATACATACCTTGTCTTTGGACAAATAGGATTCAGAAACTATCTCTACTAAGTGGATAAGAATGCTTGGTGTGCAAGCCTGAGGACCCAAGTTCAAATCCCTGGTGCCCGTGTATAAAAGCCCTCACTATAATGGAGCCAATGACCATGGACTGAATCCATGAGTCCAAATAAACCTTTCTTCCTTTGAATGGATTTCCCCAGGCATTTTGTCACAGTGATGAAAAGCTGATCACCACTGACATTTACTCAGTTTTCTTCTAGGGAGTGAGAACAAAATAAAACCCCTCTCCTTCATTACTGTCTTACTTCATAGTATACTAAATCCTATAAAACTGTGTCTCCAAAACCACACACTTGGTCATTTCTCAGACCTTGGGTTCCCTCCCTGTAAAATGCTGGGATCAGAATGAGGCTCACTGCTGCCCCTGTACTGGGCAGGGATCCTTTGAGGAGAATTCCTTCTGGTGATCCATCATCTGAAGTACTCGAATCAGCAGAAGGAAGTAGCATGGTGTAGACCTCTTTCTGGGCATCGGGACATCTGAGCTTCCATCCCGGCGCTTCCCACAGGAAGAGCGGACGTGTATGTAGAGTTTCCAGGGCCATTTTCCCTTTTTCTAAATCTGGACAGGGAATGTTTGGAACTTAGGGGGTCTCCGATTTCTTTACTGATTGTTTCTTTGTTCCAAGGTTCACTCGCCCTCCTACACAGATGTTCATGGGGTACACAGGGGTGTGCACACATGTGTGTGCCTGCATGTGCATTTGGATATGTATGATGCACAGATTTGTTTCCATTTTTTCCTGAAATATGGAGGCTTCTTCCTTTGAGCTTTAGTTCTTTTGCATTTCAAGAGAAAAACAAATATGAAATTCTTCTGATGATTGCTTTCATTTGTCCACTAGGCTAGGCTATGATACCTGCATTTTGATCCAGGTATTTAATTAATTAATTAATTAATTAATGTGTATGAATGTACTGTCTGCATGTAGGTTTGTGCACCCGTGTCATGCAATGCCGTAGAGGTCAGAAGAGGGTCTCGGATTCCCCTGGAACTGGAGTTCTCCTGGAATTGGAGTTACAGATGGTTCTCAGCCATGATGTGGGTGCTGGGGATCGAACCCTGGTCCTCTGCAAGAGCAGTCGGTGCTCTTAACTGCTAGGCCATCTCTCCAGCCCCTTGATCCAGGTATTTAGATGTTGCTGTTAAAACATTTTTTAGATTAGGTTAGCATTTACATGGGTAGACTACATAAAGCAGTTGATGTCCATGGTTTCCATAATGAAAACCACGGACATCAACTGAGTTGGAGGTCTTTATAAAAGAAGACTGAGAGCTGGGCGTGGTGGCACATGCCTTTAATCCTAGCACTCGGGAGGCAGAGGCAAGCAGATCTTTGTGAGTTCAGGGCCAGCCTGGTCTACAGAGTGAGTTCCAGGACAGTTGGGGCTACAAGGAGACCCTGTCTCGAAAAGACCAAAAAAAAAAAAAAAAAAAAAAAAAAAAAAAAGAAGACTGAAATTCCCCAAGGAAGAGGGAATTCTGGAAGCAGACTGCCCTCTCTGCCTCCTACAGCACCAACTCAGCCCGTGCTTTCCAGGCTGCTAGTCTATCCTGAAGCCTACACTGCTGCTCAATCTTAGGAACATCAGATTTGTCCATCTCTAAAATCGTGTGAGCCAGTCCTTAAAACAGTGTTTTTTAAGTCTTGTCTTTCCCCTCTCCTTTCCCTTTTCCTCTCCTCCTCCTCCTCCTCCTCCCTCTTTCAATACTGTCTTGGATTATTTCAGGCAAGCATGTGAAGCCAATGCCTACCCTGAGCCTTGACCAGAGATTAGCAGCAGCCAGTGGTCCACCCCACCTTCACTTCTTCTTGCCACCCCACACACCAAAGATGAATGTAACTGCAAGTATGCCTTGAAGGGTTAGAAACGTCAGCCTGGAGCTGGAGTTTCTGCATCAGACTTGGGACACAGAGTTTTCTTGAAAAGCAGCTCTCACTAGATGTGTGAAATTTTTGCACAGCCGTAGGCTTCAAGGAGCCTCGGTATAAGGAAGAGGACCAGCAGGCTGGATCCCAAGCTCTCCAGAAATTTCAGAAGGATGACTGAAAATTCAGCTCTCCAGGCCGAGCTGAGGAAGCTTTCTGCAAGGACCACGGAACAAAGTTTGGGGATAAATAGGAGTCTGTGAACAAGCCTTGGTGGATGATGTCATTTTCACCCAGATGGCATGAAATGGTTCAGCTGGGCTTGAAGGGGTCACTGAATCTCACACACTCGGGCTGTGTTAGAATCGTGAGGTTAGTCCAAATAGTCACATTGTGCTTTCTTATGCATGAGTATCAAAGTGAGGCAGAGCCTCAACACCGTAATCCATTATCAAAAACTGAAAGCAGCTGGTTGGATTTTTAAACTTTCTACACAGAGAACCGCATCTGGTCCCAGTTTGCTGCAAAGAAATCAGTTTCATTCTTCTCCTCAGCCCCACTAAAGAAAACCCCAGGAACAGCCTGGCTCCCCAGCTGAAGACTCATCACGCTGATCTCAAGGCTTCATTCAGGCTAAAGAATTTGCAGTGCCTCCCTCCCAGCTGCGGGGGGAGTCTACAGTCCCACCAGTTCACTTTAGGCTGGGAATTAACAAAAGCAGCTCTGGTCTCAGAGAAATCTCTGGATAGATCATGTGTTTGAAGAAAAAAAAATTATTTGTAATGGATAGTTTCAGAGCTAATATTTTAGGATTGTGCAAAGTTGAACTATTGACTAACTTTCCATTCACTTCAGAGTCAGGGCTCAGCCATAATTTATCTCTTTGATTCCACTGACCATCAGCAGTTGTGGCAATTTCTGCCTGGCCATGGAGAGCAGTTAAATGATGATGTCCATACCCCCCCACCTCCCTTCCAGCTGGTTTCAGCAATCTCTCCAGGTACTTCCTGTCTCCCCAGCCCCACTGTCTGGCACTTATTTCAGACAAGTCAATATGTTTAAATTATATCTGAACTCAAGGTAATTAATCATAAAGCTTTATGCTTTGTCATGTGATTTTTTTTAAACTTCTGGTTGGCATTCCACTGAATCACAATTAAAAAGGAAAAACTACCTGCAATGCATTCTGAATACCTCTTTTCCTGTGAGACAATAATGCACACAGGGGTCAAAACAGCATTTGGAGAAAGGCTAAGCTGATCAAAGGAGAGACCCTGTGAACTGGCTGACTGGGTCTCAGCATACAGAAACAATCTAATTTGAATGCACAAAAGTCAGGTGATGAGTTGCTTTTTTAATGCATTTTGCAAATGTGGCTGGGGCTTTGAAGCTAGCTCCATAATTATGTCATACACTGTATTGAACATGTTACTGAAGATTGGCAGGTGATTCCTTTAAAGAGATTCTGGTCTTCTCCAATTTTAGTGGTGACCTCATATCACATGACATTGAGTTTCCTATCTTGCCCAAGCCTAGTGCCTACAGGTTATAATGAGTCCTGACTCTCCTCAAGGAATATTGGTGGTCAGGTTCCAACTCTCACTGCAAGATTCCCCATCTAGAAATGAGGCAGAATAACTGTCGATGAGTCTGTTTCTACTCACAGAGTAGTTCTGACATCAAATGCTTGGGGGAGGTGGGTAGCCACATCAACCATTTCTCTGGCATTGGCTGAAATTCCACAATTTAATTCAGTTCAATTCTGCTGCCTTCTACTTGGGTTAGTGACAGATGATACATGTTAAAGGCTCAGTCCCACAAGACGGCCTCTGCTGCAGAAACCAAAGGCAAGGCCCAGGCCTCCTATACTTCTGCCCAGCTATCTGGTTCCCATGACAGACTCTGCTTTTTCTAGAATGGTTCCTAGAACTCAGAAACACAGTTAACTCATTTATATTTCCTGTTTTGTTTTGTGCTTGTCTTTTAATAAAGATACAACCCACAAATAGCCAGTGGAAGAAGCACACAGGTGGCAGAGCTTCTGTGTGCTCTCTGGGCACACCACTGTCTTTTCCTTGAATGTGTGCCCCAGCCCAGCTTTGTGAATCCCTTTGTTTATGCTTTCCACACTTCCACATGCAAACACAACTGATGAAGCAATTTGCTCAGTCTCTAGCCCCTCTCTTCATTTGGGGTCAGGGATGGGATTAAAAGCTCTAACCCTCTAATCACACGGTTGGCTCCTTTCAGGAAGCTATCTAGGGGTCTACCAAGAGACATCGCATGAGCAAAATCACAGGTATGGTTGAAAGAGGGTACTACAGATCATGCATTCTAGTTTGCTTTCAATTGCTGTGACAAAATACTCTGACCAATACCAACTCAGGGAGGAAAGGGTTTATTCATCTTACATTTCCCAGGTCACAGTTCATCAGTTAGGGAGCCCAAGATGGGAATTCAGGGCAGGAAACTGGAAGCAGGAGCTGAAGCACAGGCCATGGCCACAGAGAAATGCTGCTTACTGGCTTGCTCCCCGGCCCATCCTCAGCTTGCTTTCTTACACAATACAGAATAACCTGCCCAGGGGTGGTTGTTCTCACACAGTACATAACAACCTGCCCATCCACGGTGGACTGGGCCCTCACATATTACTCAACAATCAAGAAAATGTCCCACAGACATGGCCACAAGCCAGTCCAAGTAGGAAATTCCCCAACTGAGGCTCCCTCAACCCAGGTTTGTCAAGTTGACACTAGCGCTATCCAGCACAATTGACACTTTGGCAACTTGAGACACAAAACACATCACTATTAAACTACAACCTTTCCATTTCTTGTCCCTAAGATATATTAACATTAATATCACAACATAGGACAGTATGAACTTAAAAGCTCATAGACCTTAAAAAATCCAAACATTTAGAAGTTCACAGTCTCTTAGGGTTAGGGTTAAGGTTAGGGGTCCCATAAAATCCAAAACAAATACAGTCATATTTCAAAGGGAAGAATAAGCACCTAAGCAAAACCTAAGTCCAGCAAAGCAGCTCAAGGCTGGACATCTGGGATTCACTCACGATCTTCTGGTCTCCAAAGAGTTTTGGCAGCTCCCCTTCTCTGACTGCTGACCACAGCACACACAGCTCATCTCAAAGGCCCAGGCCAGATCCATTCCACACCTGCTGCTACTCTTGGTGGTCATCCCCGGTCCTGGCATCTCCAAAAACCTGGGGTCTCCATTGAAACTGAGGCTGCACCTTTACCAATGGGTGCTTTTAATCTCTCCTGGTACAAAGCTTCAGCTTCTCTTAATGACACCTGCAATCCTGGGGTCTTCTCTGCAACCAAGGGTAAACTTTCCCCCAATGGCTTTTCCAAGCCTCTCAGGGTGACAAGCTGCTCTGTAACTCCTTCACATTTTGAAACCAGAACTATATAGGAGACACTTACCACTACCAAGTCCTGCTTCTTGCTTGAGATGGAGTTTTGAACCCCTCTGGACCACAGCTTCTGTGTTCTGACCTTAAGGAAATCCTTCCCAGAAGATTTCACCACAGTGATGCTGGTCTCTTGGTACTTACAGCTGATTGTTCAGCCCCAGCTAACCAGCATCAATTGTCCCAGTTAAACAAAGGTTTCCCTTCAGGGTCTGGTTTCTTGTTACTTACAGCTCATTCTTCAGCCCCAGCTGACCAGAACCCACAGATTCTCAATTCAAAAATATCATAGAAAGGCCTCCATCATCTACAGCTCTTTCAGCAAAACTGTTTTAAGTTCCGCAGCAACAAACACTAAGCACCAATGGTTTTTCCAGCCCGAAGTTCCAAACACTTCTACAATCCTCCAAAAAACACCAAAGTCAGGTCTGTCACAACAATATACCCCATTCCTGGTACCAATCTCTGTTCTAGTTTGCTTTCAATTGCTGTGCCAAAACACTCTGAACAATACCAACCTGGAGAGGAATGGGTTTGTCTTACATCTCCCAGCTCACAGAGTTTATCACTTAGGGAGCCCAAGGTAGGAACTCAGGCAGGAACCTGTAGGCAGGAGCTGAAGAACAGGCCATGGAGAAATGCTGCTTACTGACTTGCTCCCCTGGCCCATGCTCAGCCTGCTTTCTTATACAATACACAGCAAACTTCCCAGGGGTAGCACCACCCACAGTGGGATATGCCCTCCCACAGCAGTCAATAATCAAGAAAATACCTCATAGATAGAGCCACAGGCCAGTCCAGTAGAAGAAATTCCACAATTGAGGCTCCTTCAACTCATGTATGTCAGGTTGACACTAAAGCTATCCAGCACATCACATAACATAGTTTCTTCAATCCAATCATTCAGAAAATTCCAAGTTTTCTGCCAGTAACCAAAGATGAAGACCAAATAAAGGTTTCTCATTGTATGACACTGCCATACATTCAAGATAGTTCAGAAATATGGAGAAGTAACTTAGGATTCATAACAATGTACCCAACGGCTCACTTAGAGATACAGCTTTCCAACAAAAATTTCAGCATTTATAAAAATCACATACAGTCAGAATTCAGTATAAGCATTCTTGGTATGTTAAGCAGACATTTACATGCTTTCAAGGTCAGCAGGAGAACTAAAGGACCAGGTTCTCTGGGCTGGGCCTTTGGAGTAACTCCTAGAACATCACAGGGAGGGATAGAAAAGCACAGTTCTGCCCTGCATGCCTGGTACCTGCGTGCCTGATACCTATGGAGGACAGAGAGAGGTGCCCTGGTACCTGTGGAGAACAGAGAGAGGTGCCCCGCATGTTGGTACCTATGGAGGACAGAGAGAGGTGCCCTGGTACCTGTGGAGGACAAAAGATCATCAGATCCCATGAACTGAGCTAAGAGGATGGATGCAAGCCTCCCTGTGGTGCTGGATGCGGAGCCCAGATCCTCTGCAGGACACCAGTGCTCTGATGCTGAGCTGTCTCTCTGACCCCTATGTTCTTATCATTTTCTTCCTTTTATACATTCACCTATTTTTAACATATTGATTTCATTATTTAATCATCTTTCTTCTTTTCCTTTTTTTCTTCTTTGACCTGTTTCCTCTCTCCCCTACTCTATTTTAATAGCATTTTGATTTCATACTATTTTTTCAGTTACAGCTTAATTTTTTATTCCACATCTCAAATTTACCCAGTTTCAGCATCCTTTCATGTTTAAAGTACTAGAGGGAATTTGACTGAAAGGATCATTCCTCAACATAATCAAAGCCATATATAAAAAACCCACAGCCAGCATCATCCTAGGAGAAAGGAGAAAAGTTAGAATTCCCCATAAAGGTAGGAACACAGTAAGGCTGCCCCTTGTCACCACTCCTCTTCAGTATAGTGCTTGAAACCCTGGCTACAGCAATAAGGCAAGAAAAGGAAATTAAAGGAATACTAATTGGAAAAGAGGAAGTAAAACTATCCCTTTGTGCAGATGATATGATAGTTTACCTAAGGAATGCTAAAAACTCCACCAGAAAACTTCTAGAAATGATTAAGAGTTTCAGTAAAGTGATGGGATACAAAATTAACCTGAAAAATCAGTAGCCTTTCTCTACACCAACAACAAGCAACTGAAGAAGGAATCAAGGAGACCTTCCCAATCACAGTGGCCTCAAAAACAATAAAATACCTAGGAACAAACCTAACCAAAAACATCAAAGATATCTGTAACAAAAATTATAAACTCCTGAAGAAGGAGATTTCTATCTTCTATCAGAAGATAGAAAGACCTCCCATGCTCATGGATTGGAAAAATTAACAAAGTAAAAATGTCCATTCTACCCAAATTAATATACCGATTCAATGCAATCCCAATTAAAATCCCAAGGACATTCTTCACAGGCTTGGAAAAAAATTCTTAAATTCATATGGAACAACAAAAGACCCCAAATAGCCAAAGCAACCCTGAGTGAAAAGAGCAATACAGGGGGGATTTCTATACCAGACATCAAACTATACTACAGGACTATAGTCATAAAAACAGCCTGGTACTGGCATAAAAACAGACCTGTAGACAAATGGAACAAAACTGAAGATCCAAACTTGAGCACATACAGTTTCAGCCACCTCATATTTTACAAGGGGGCCAAAAAGACTCAATGGAGGAAAGATAGCAAATGGTGTTGGCAAAACTGGATCACCACTTATAGAAGAATAAAATTAAATGCCTACCTCTCGCCCTGTATAAAAATCAATTCTAAAGGGATCGAAGACCTCAATGTGAAACCCAAAACCCTGTAGGTGATAGAAGAAAAAGTTGGCAGCAACTTACAAGACATAAGCATTAGAAAAGACTTTCTAAATCAAACAGAAGCTGCACAGGAAATAAGGTTGACAATTGACAAGTGGGACCTTATTAAACTCAAAAGTTTCTGTACAAAAAAGAAACAATCAGGGAAGTGAAGAGACAACCCACAGAGTGGGAGGAAACCTTCATTGCTGATACATCTGACAGAGCATTAACTTCCAGAATATATAAACTATTCAAAAAACAAAGAAGTAAGAAAACAAATGACTCACTCAAAAGATGGAGTAAAGAGCTGAGCAGAGACTTCACCAGTGAGGAAATAGAGATGGCTGAGAAACATCTTGAAAAGTGTTCAACATTGCTAATAATAAAGGAAATGCAAATTAAAACCACTTTAAGATATCATCTCAAAAAATAATAAATATATCATCTCACCCCAATAAGGCTGGCAAGGATCAAGAAAACAAATGATACCAAATGCTGGAGAGGGTGTGAGGAAAGGGGAACACTCATCCACTGCTGGTGGTAATGCAAACTTGTACAACCACTATGGAAAGCAGTATGGAGAACCCTTAAAAGACTCAAAATGAGCCTACCCCTGACCCAGCCATACCACTTCTGGGAATATATCCATCAGACTCTTCCTACCACAGAGATACATGTACAGCCATGTTTATTGCAGCTCTCTTCACAATAGTGAAGAGCTGGAGCCAACCCAAGTGCCCCTCAACCAACGAGTGATTCATCTACACAATGGAGTTCTATGCAGTGGTAAATTAAGATGACATCATGAAATTTGTGGGTAAATGGGTGGAACTAGAAGATTTTATGCTAAGTGAAGTAACATAATCCCCCCAAAACAAAAGACGAATGGTATCCCTCATCTGTACATGCTAGTATCAAATACCTAGTTGTAAGACAAACTGAACAACATTAATGTTATATTCCTCATGATCTAAAGACAACTGTGCTCTTGCATTGTGAATCTCTAAACAGGTTCTAGAGCTGACCTAACATTTATTTTCAGACCTTGGGTTTTTGGTCTATGATGGAGAGTATGTGTGCATCTTTTAGAGTAATATGGGATTAAAATGGAAAGATGTGAATCAAGAAATACGATATGGAAATAGCATACACTTTGTTTCCAAAGAATACAATTTTAATATAGGTGCAATGTAACAGACTGGTGCAACTCAGCCTTTCTGGGTGCTTAATGACCATACTTAATGCCCATACCAATTTGGCTAAGGGACCTAAGGGATAACTTTGTTCCTTGCCTTCAGAGGTCAACCAAGTCTTCGGGGATTATGCATGGGGGCATCTCTTGAAATGTCCTGCAAATGTGGTTCACCAGTCTTCCTGCTCAGGGAGATCTTGGAGAGCCACTAATGGGACTTCACCCAGTGTCTAGTCTATAAATAGGAAAGTCTGCTCATGCTTCAGAAGAAGAAGACTGGTCTAGCAAGATCTGCTTTTGTCCTCGAGTGGATGGATCTGGTAAATGAAAAGCTGAAAGGAGCAAGGGGCTCCCACCCTCCTCCCCCAAAAAACCCGAGAGACCCCTGTTGACCAGATCCTCAACTGACCTTGAGAAAACAAAAACCTTGGTTAATCTGGGCTAACTGTGTGGCCTTAAGCATTCAAAAGGAAAGTACAACCAGAAATAAATAATCAGTAAGACCAGAGAAACTGTACTGCAGACATAAAACTTGAGAACTTAGTAAAATGACAAAAAGAAAAAAAAAGAGAGAGTACTGTGGTTTGGCCTGTCTTCAATTCTTACTGGCAAGTGCATCTACCCTGTGGCTGCCACCACTTTTGGCACTCCTCAAAGATATGAGACAGCTTTTTTTTTTTATTGGTGCTTTGTGCATTTCATACATCATTTTCCAATTCAGATCAGGCATATTTCCCTTTCCCTTCCCCCCTACCCCCACCCCATCCCAGATCATGCATTTTGCCATAACTGTCCTGCATCTTTCTCTCAGTTTTTTTTTTCATTTTTTAGCTATAAATGATGATCCATGATACAAGCATCCTTCATATGAAACCAATTTGCAGCGTTGTCCCCAAACCACAGCCCCCCACCTCCATCAGGGGGTGAGGGGTTGTATTTCAATCAATTGATCAAATGAGTGTCCAGACTACATTGGCTGTAGTTTCCACCATTCACCCCAATCGCAGCCCTTACATTCTACCATGCCCCCTCTTCCGCAGATTGTTCCCTAGGTTTAGAAGGCGCACGGTGGACTGAGAAGCAAAAACAGTCCACTCTCTCTGGAGCTGTTTGTCTTGGACTCTGGTCAATTCTGGCTGTTTCCTTTCATGGGCTGACAGTTTGTCCAGGAATAACCTTTCGATCTACTAATGAAGCACAAGCAATTAGATATATAGGTAATTAAACAGTACTAATAGTTATGTGATGAGTTTACTTTGGTATAGACACAGATGTTTAGGATGGTATGTTTTTCCATGAATTCATTTTTTTCTGTTAAATATGACAGGGTTTTACTGTGGCTTATACATCTCTGACCAATTAGAGGTGTAAGCTTGTGGGCATACAGCCGTGGGTTTTTCCTCCAAGGAGAGAGATCATAGCCATTAGGTTTGGGATATACAGGCATATGGCTGCCTCTGCTGCAACAGTATTTCCAGGCAGGTGGGGTGTAGCTGGTGCTGATGGTGGAGTCTTGCTTGACTCAGTGGAGACCCGTATTTGCTTTATTGGTTTGAGTGGCCTTTGGAAACACTCTCTGGGATTCCGAGGCCATCTGTACACTTGCATGTGTGGTCTCAATACATCTTTCCCATGTTAACGTAAGGTCTTCGGCAGCAGGGCCTTATCACCTCTCTTCCTGAGTATCCCAGTTTAGAGGCAAGGGAGCCTTTACCTTTTGTGGGGGCTTGGATCTCCTGGCCAAACATCTCCTTGGTAGAATAATCCATTGCTGATGTCAGAGCTCCTGTATTAATATATTTTGCTTAAGTGCATAGCTTAAGGACTTTAGTATTATATTTGGTTCTGAATAAGAATATAATCCTTTTCACAGTTCTTATGTCTATTAGTCAATTAAGAAGGCAGTTTACCTGTTTATAAGAAGATTACCTCTATAATAGTTGTCTCCGATTTTCAGTTGGAGAGCGACCTCATCATCATCATATTTCTCCTTTTTCTATGGGGGGGGGGTAAGAAAGTCTCTCATATCAAAACCTTGCGCACCTAGAAAGTAAGTTTCATAGGACTCATTATAATAGTGTTACATGTAGGATCTACAGGAGGGGTTCAATGTTTATAGCAATCTGAGGCTTTTTCTTCCTTTTGATGTTCAGACAGGTCAACCTTTCCAGTTGGCACTTTCTGTGTACATCCTACTCAATGCAAAAGCTGTATCTTTTCTTTCTCAGTCATTAAGTTGGTGACATTTTGTCCTGTTGGGACCCACAAAATCTTTTCCCAGTATTATTGTTTTAGGATTTTGAATTGCAAGGTTTTTTGACAAAAAGGTTTCAATGTCTATCTGTATCCCCCCCCCTTTTTTTTACCATGAATCTCCAGAAGACAGTATGTATTATAACATAACTATAGGTGGAATCAAGGCACAGATTTCAATCAAATTCACTCATGTTGTTTTGGGTGACTATACTATGATTAACTTAGGAAGCAAACTTAATTTTTATGTTAAATCAATCTTAAAGAGAGAATGCTACAAGGTGGAACTGTACAACAGAGACAATTTGGAGGAAACATTGTTGTGGGTTGGCCAATCCCCAAAGTTATTGCTCTATGCATTTTATGTAAAAAAAATGTGGACAACAGTGATTTATATCTCCATTTAACTCGATCATTACCGTTTTTATCAGAGTCTGTAAACCAATGTTGTTTGATATACACATATTTACTTTTACTAAGTCCTAAACACATCCTGTGTCCTGTAGAGCAGTGTCTAGGCAACTGGTACTAGTTGAACTCAAATCAATTTAAACATGCATTAATCGAATATACACCCGTGTCCCTCTCCCACCACTCCTCCTTCCCAATTCACCATTCAGTCCGTTTTCTGATGCAGTCTTTCTGGTTGTTGTTCTTTTACTATGCATCCCTCTCCATGAGAAATATTTATATCTGGGTTGTTGGTACTAGCATCCACATATGAGGGACACCATTTGTCGTTTGTTTTTCTGGGACTGTGTTACTTCACTTAACATAATGTCTTCCAGCTCCATCCATTTACCTGCAAAGTTCATGATGTTGTCCCTCTTTACTGCTGCATAGAACTCCATTGTATACATGTACCACATTTTCTCTATCCACTCGTCAGTTGAGGGGCACCTGGGCTGGTTCCAGCTTTTTGCTATTGTGAACAGAGCTGCAATAAACATAGCTGTGCATGTATCTTTGCAGTAAGATGTGTCTTGTGGGTATATACCCAGGAGTGGTATGACTGGGTCAAATGGAAGGCTCATTTTGAGTCTTCTAAGGGTTCTCCACACTGATTTCCATAGTGGCTGTACAAGTTTACATTCCTACCAGCAATAGATGAGTGTTCCCCTTTCCCCACAACCTCTCCAGCACTTGGTATCATTCGTGTTCCTGATCCTAGCCAGTCTTATCCTACACCAAGCTCTACCAAACCTGTAGGAGACAGCTACAATGGGAACCCCTTGGAGAATGAGACAGCTTTTTAACCTTCTAATATGGACTGAAGACTCATGTCTCTCCAGGAATCCTCCAAACCTTCAATGCCAGATGGGGACTACTGAGATACCAAACTTGTGGACTAAACAGCTAAGGGGATTTCAGCTTCATCAGAATATAGACTGCCATGGTTGGACTACCTGGGCTGTATCATGGTGGCCAGTACATGGGGATCAAAACAGGATGCATGCTTAGTGGACTTCATTTGGGGGACCATGGTAGGGAAAGACCCCAATGTGGAGCAAAAGTACATGGTTGATGGTTGTTTGGGATTGCCAAGGAGGAACCTTCAAGCACTTCCTTAAGGAAAACATGACATCTTTTAGGGGAAAAAAGTCCTCCAATTCAAGTGATATGTGTATGTTTGTATGTATATATTTATGTATAAATATATATATATATGTATATACACTGTAGCAATACAAGTTGGAGAGAACAACAACAAAAGAACTGAAAAAATGACTCTAGAAAGACCCAGAGAAAGATGCAGGACATGTATAGCAGAATGCAGGGACTTGGGTGGGGTGGGAGGTATGGAAAGGGAAGCGACTCTAGAATCGATTGAGAATGATGTATGACTTATGGAAAAAGTTTAAGAATAATAAAAATATCAATAAAGAAAAGTACAGTTAAAAAAAAAACTTCCCAAATTAACGGTAAGCACTCTTGAAATGAGTGGAAATAATATCTTAACATGAGAACACCAAATGCAATGAAGAACCAAATGTAAATTTTAATTTTGAAAAATACAGCGACAAAACTATGCCTATGTTTAACAGCAAAATGGAGATGACTGAGAAAATATTTTTTAAGTACTAAATGAACTTCTGAGCAGAATTCTATATCCAGTGAAAATGTCCTTCAGGAATGAAGGTGAAATGAAGCTTTTCCAATGAACAGAATGGAATTTGCTGCCACCCAAAAACTGTCCTCGAAGAAGAGCTAAAAACTTTATGCTGCTTGGTTTTGTCATTTGAGAAATTTGCTCTAGCAGATTGGCCTTGGCCATTTCTGTGAGGCATGTCGTTGGTTGCTGGTTGATATGAAGAGGTGCTTTGCATCATGTACAGAGCCATCCTGAGGCAGATGGACCTGGGCTACTTAGGAAAGGTAGCTAAGCAAGCCAGTGGGAAGAGGACAGTGACCACGCTCCCTGCCTTTTTAAGTTTCTGCCTCTTAGGTCAAGGTTCCTGCCTTGACCCCTGTCCTGACTTCCCCTGATGATGGACTGTAACCTGTGAGTAGAATAACCATCCCGCAACAATGTCTCAAAACAAAGAAAAACCCAGTAAGAGATAGATTCACTATTAAATTCTACCAAATATTAAAGAAGAGCTAACACTAATACTAATACTGTCACACAAAATACTTCTCAAAATGAGTCCCATAGACTCACTCTGTAAAAGTCACAATCACCCTGACCGGAGAAGGATGCAATAGAAAAAGAAAATTATACATCAATTTCCCTGATGAACACAGCTAGAAAAATACTCAATAAAATACTTGCAAATAAAATTCAAAAGCACATTAAGATCATAGACCATGATGTAACAAACACAAGCCAAGAATTGAAGGGTAAAAAGCACAGGGTCATCTCAACAAGTGCAGAAAAAGGATTTATCAACAACCTTTAGCCTAAAATCCCTGAAGGAACATATCTCAACATAATACAGGCTTTATATGACAAGCTTATAGCCAATATTATACTAAATGCAGAAAAAACTATAACCATTTCCTCTATAATGGAGTAAGACAAATGTGCCAACTCTCTGCTCTTATTATACAAAGCTTAGTCTTAGCTAGAGCAATAAGACTAGAGGAAGAAAAAGAATACAAATAAGAAAGGAAGAAGTCAGACTAACTCTATTTGCAAATGACATGATCCTGTACCTTAAAAACCCTAAAGACCACCCAAACCCCTTAGACCGCATATTATACTTTCATCACAGCATCAAAATACAAAAATCGTAGCCTTTCTATATGCCAGTAATGAACTCACTGAGAAAGAAATTGTGGGAAAATGTCATTCACAGACTTTAAAAATACCTAGGAATAAATCTAAGCACAGGGGTTTAAAAACCTCTGTAAATGAAGAAAGAAATTGAAGAAGACTGTAGAATATGTAATGAACTCTAATGCTCATGGATTGAAAGAACTAATACTGTGAATACGGCTATATTACCAAAAGTAATCTGCAAATTCAATGTAATTTCCATCAAAATTCTGATAATATTCTTCACAGAACCAGAAAAAGAATCATCCTAAATTCATGTGGAAGCATAAAAGACCCCCAAACGACCAAGCCAATCCTGAAGAAAAAGGACATGCTGGGTTATCACAATATCTGGTTTCAAGCCATTTTACAGACCACAGGAACAACACCTGCATGGCCCGGTCACAAAACAGGCATGCCAACGTAAAGAATACAACAGAGAGCCCAGAAATAAACGAACAGCCACTTCAATCTAGGCAAAGACATCAAAAAGACATCTCGGAAAAATGACAGCCTCTTCCAAAAATGGTGCGAAGAGAACAGGACTCCCTCATAGAGGAACTAAACGGGACTTCGATCTCCTATTCTGCCTAAAAATCAACTCAAAGTGTATCAAAAGCCTTAATGTAAGACTTGAAACTTCTAGAGAAAAACACACATTAAACACTTCAAGATATGGACATAGGCAAGGGCTTTCTGAAAGGAATCATGACAGCTCAATAAATATTCTCAAGAATTGACAAGAATAAATAAAGGTGAAAACATGATATTTTCAGGAAAATGGATGAACATACAGATTATTATGGTAAGAGAAATAAGCAGACGCAGAGGTATAAACACTGCATGCTTTTCTGATATGCACAATCTAAATTTTTATATTTATATCTGTATATGTGAGGCCATGAAACCAAAACAGGGGCCATGGGAAGGGAGCAGAGCTGGGAAAAGTGTAATGGAATTCGTGTGACAAGAAAGCAGAAGAGATTGACTGGGTGGAAGGGGAGCCTGTCCGGGGCTGGGAGTGGCAGACAGAGAGGAGAGAGCGGTGGAGAATGAGGAAGAGGAGGAGCAATGCATCCCAGCGTGAAAATGCCAGAAGGACGCCATCGCTTTGTGTGTTGACCTTAAAAATTCATTTGAAAATGTAAAAACAAATTTTAAAATATTTAGGAATCTTAGGATGGTATCAGGAAACTCTCACTGCATCTAATTTTGACAATAAATAACTATGTCTCTCAGTCTGCTTGTTAATGTTTCTGTTGCACGCCTATGGCAGGACTGAGTGCTCCCCAGAATGGTATCGCCAGCAAAGCTCAGACATTCGCTACCTTCCGCCTTTAGAGAAACCTGCCAGCCTCTGGTTCTAGACAGCTGGGACCACAGCTAGGCTCACAGCTGCCAGTTTTCAGTATAAATCCCAACTGAACAAACAAGCTGTGACCATAATGTTCCAACACCACTGACTCTACCAGATGACCTACTGATGCTTTCTTGTCTGACAGTAGCCTCGTTTTTCTGTTATCTCTTGAACTGAGCAGGAAACATTTTTTAAAAAAATTTCACCTAACATAAAACAGTTTTCAAAGATTATAGATTTCAAGGAGCAAAGAAGCTTTCTAGACCAGAGAAGTCTAATGAAGGGTAGACTGCATCATGTGGTACAATACTCTAGAACTGAATTTCTAATTTCAATTTTAATAGCCGCATATTTCTATTGGACTGTCCAATTCTGAATCATGTAATTTCTATGTTCTTCTGGTTGGTAGATCAAGCACTAAAACCCTGTATAAAGATAAAAGATTTCATATTCACAGATAAATAAGGGTCTCAGAATATTGATAGAGAGGCATCTGAATACATATGCATAAACAATGGGCAACACTTTCTTCTTAGCAGCATAGAAAGTGGAGCTGTTCATGAAACAGTGAACTCTAGAGGACAAAGCATTCTATTAGAACTTAAATGTGGACAATTTCAACTTCTGGAAGACTTTGGTCCCTATGGGTGTGATTGAGCCTGTCTGATCGAGCCTTTAACTCACTTCAAAAACAAGGCTTTTAAATCATTGATCGTGCTAAATATTTAAACTTATCACCCAACCTTTCCTTTTTGGTTAACATTGTATGTATTCGTTAAGCTTTGTTTTCTTATTAATTTAAACACTGCTTTTCCTTGTGTGCATGTGTACATATGTGTGTGTTTGTGTATTTATCCTCACCCTAGTAAAAATGCCTAGTAAACCACTTCAAATAATTTCTAGGTTTGAATGGACAATTCATTTCTCTTTTTCTATACTGAATTTTTGTGAGTGTGAAAGAAACAGACTGGGAGCTCCTAATATACCCACTCATGACTAACCCAAAGGAATAAGAGGAATGACAGTTCAGCTGCCAACTTTCCCTGTCCCAGACTCATATGTCTTTCACATAAACAAGATATGGGCCACATCTCTCCAGTTAGACATCTGGGCTCTACAGCTGCCACCAGGCCCCATGTGGCTGGGAATGTCAGCTTAAATTTGAGACAAAGTCAAGGAAAGGAGAAATGGCAGGATTCTGAGTGGTACCTGAGCTGCCTATGTGACCCCCTTCCCTGAACCTTTGTCAACTCTCAAGGGATGTAATATACACTAGAGGCAGAGCTTATGTCACAAAAATCCAGACTTCCATGATTAGTAGTAGATAACCAAAAGTTGTCCATGTAGCATTGACTAAGTTCTCTGGATAGTCCCAAGTTTAAAACCGTTTGTTTCTCTTTGGACTTAAAATGTAAGAAAGGAAAAATGACTCTGTACCTATTTACTACACCTTACAGCTCTTAGACAGGGCATTAACAAGACAGGCTACACGCAGTACTCAGGGACACTTGACAATCTACACCATTTTCCTCCCAAGATGATCAGAACTTCTCAGGAGGAAGCTATGTATTTAAGTCTCAAGACAATGGAAAAGCCCAGAAAACTCTAGAAACAAAAAAAGAGCCCTCGGCAGCTACATGTTAACACAGAGAGAGACATTTCCCCACCACTTCAGTTGGAAATCTTAAAGACGCTGTCTACAGCCATCCTAGTTGATCAGAGCCAGAGAGAAGCCATAGCTTCTAGGCCCCTAAGACTGTTTTCCTTCTACATCAGGTTGGATTTCTTGTCTTAACTTTGATGGTAACTGCAGAGTCAAAATCGCCAGCCATTCAGATTCCAGGAATAAACACAATGCATATGTGATGGATACAGTTTCCGACTGTGACTTCTTCTACATTTGCCACAGCAGTGCAAATTTCCAGAACTATTATGGCTGGAATTTTGGGTTAAACTGATTAGTCATGGTCTCCTCTGTCCCTGTAATCAGGGTAACCAATACTCCTGTGCTTCTGCCAATTCTGCTACTGTATAGACCAGCCATGGATGATAAGATTGGCTGAGTTGTGATGAGAATGTTCTTCAGTGGGCTAAGTGGCCACATACAAAAGGCCTTGTAAACTTCTTCAAGGCAGGGATGCCTGTGGAATCCCAAGGATTTCCAAGCTGAGCATGGTCTTCCTGGGCTCTCACAGCAGATCCTTCAACAAGGCAACTATGGTATAAGAAAGAGTATTGGAATCCACCAGTCTCAACCTCTTGTTTCTCAGTTTCTTTATTTATAAAATAGGTATCTAAAAAGGTACTGTAGGTATTGCTTTAGGAGTCAAAAGAGAGAATATAAATGTAGCTGTTAACTGATGAGCAACTGAAAAGTAGCAGCTATAAAGTTTAAAAGTGCTTTCATTTTATGGAAAGAAATAAATGTTGACTGAAAAATAATACCCAATCCAAATGTTTGTTCTTATTCTATTTATTACTTTTATTTTATGAGTGTGCTGCTTGCATGTATGTAAGTGCACCTATGTTGTACAATGCCCATGGAGGTTAGAAGAGGCCCTTCACTCCCCCCACACCAGAGTTACAGACAGTTGTGAGCCTCCATGTGGGTGCTGGGAACCAAAACTGGGTCCTCTGCAAAAGCAGCCAGTGCTCTTAGATGCCTGCCAAGTGATCTCTTCAGCCTCCTAATCCAAATGTTTAATGCCTCTATTCTTTGGGAGTGTAATTTCCTATATTACCCAGGTCTCAAGCCATACAATCAATATTCATACTGGGTGTTCCATCTTTTTTAAATTTATTTATTTATATATACATATTTTTTATCAAATCTAGATGTGTATCCCCCCCATTCCCCCACCCAACCAGAGTTCATGCGTTCTGCCAAACATGCTTTTCATCTCTTTCTCAGTCTTTCTCAATATTCTCCATGTGGAAGTTGATTGTTTTGAGCAGAAGTTCACTGTTTCAGTCAGTTCTTTGATGTAGTCCTTTCTGTTGTTGTTGTTGTTGTTGTTATTTCCAATATGCATCACTCCCAACTGCTTTGGATAAAGCTCAAGGGGCCATGCACAAGAAATACTTACAACTAGGTAATTGGCACTAGCATCCACAGATGAGGGATACCATTCATCGTTTGTTTTTCTGGGACTGTGTTACTTCACTCAGCATGATGTCCTCTAGCTCCAGCTATTTTCCTGCAAAGCTCATGTTGTCATCTTTCTTTACTGCTGCATAGAACTCCATTGTGTAGATGTACCACATTTTCTCTATCCACTCATCAGTTGAGGGGCATTTGGGTTGGTTCCAGCTCCTTGCTATTGTGAAGAGAGCTGAAATAAACATGGCCTTCTCTTTTTATTGCTTTCCTATTGACTATGTCCATAAGGATTCAAGTGTGGGTGTATGAAATCTCCTACTATTATTGATGTTGGTTTCTGTGGTCTTGAATTCTGGAAGATTGTCGTTTATAACGATTTTGGTGACCAGAGTTTTGGGCATATATATTCATATTGTGTGAAACCCTCTCCTTGGGGAATTTTCCGTTGATAAAAATGTAATGTCCTTTCTTTTGTCCCTCTTCTGATTTTTCTTTACTTGAACTATATTTTGTCCAATATTAACAATAGCAACTAACAACACCTGCTTTCTTTTGTACAATTTGCTTGGAATATTTTGTTTCCATCCTTTTTCTTTTAAGAGGTGGTGCCTGTTCCTTGAAGGTAAGATGTGTTTGCTTAGTAGACACATTACTGATGGGTTCTGTTTTCTAATCTTTCTCCAGTCTATGTCTTTTGTTTTGATTGGGGAATTTAGCCATTAATATTTAAGGTTATGACTGATAGGTTTTCGTTGGTTTCCTTCACCTTATATCCATTGTGGTGGTTGGGTTTCAGGTTTCTATCTTCTCATTCTTGCATTATGCTTGTATTTTGATTTCTCTTTCAAGGTGCCTGGGGATAGTTGCTCCTCTTCTTCTGTTCTTTCGAATTGCTTCAAGTATTCTCTGAAAGGTGTTCTTTCTGGACATGTATCCTTTCAACTTGTTTATTTCATGAAGGTTTTTTCTCTCTCCTTCTAAACTTATAATTGACATTTTTTGCTGGTATAGTTAACCGGGTTGGCATCTATTGTCCTTTAAACACTGGGAATGCTTTGCTCCAGTTCTTCTTCTTGCTTTCATAGTTTGCGGTGAGAAGTCAGTTTGTAATTATTCTGATAGGTTTTCCCCTTATAGGTCACTTGCTGTTTTTCTCTTGTGGCCTTAAGAATTTTGTCTTTGTTTTTGGGTGACTAGCATTTTAACTATGATGTGTGGCATGGAGAATTTCTTTTTCTGATCTTGTCTGTTTGGAGTTCTATGCTTCTTGTATTTGTATTGGTTTGTCTTTTTTAGTTTGGGGAAGTTTTATTTATATTCTATTATTCTGTTGAAGATCTGACAATACCATTTCTCTTGGAACTTCTCCTTCCTTCTATTCCTATATGTGGAGGTTTGATCTTTTCATAATGTGTCCCACAGTTCCTGGTTGTTCCACTTTTGTGTATTTAATTTATTTTTTCTTCTTAATCTTTCCTTGAGGTTTTTAGTTGTTCTTCGTGTTATCTTCCAGGATCTGATATGCCCCCCCCACCTGTGTTCTTCTGCTCTTTGCGTCTTCCCCAATTCTGCTTCGTTGAG
>VZQC01000144.1:1171190-1289042 GCA_009823505.1 Rhizomys pruinosus | reverse complement strand
GCTTTTTCCATTCCTTTCCTCTTGATTGGATGAGTGTTTGATTTCCTTTTTCATTTCCTCTTCTGATTTCTTTAGTATTTCTACTTCTTTTTGGAGCTTCTCAATCTCTTCCTGTAGCTCTTTGCTTCACTGGTTGGTTTCCTTATCTTTTTCAGCATGGGATCTTTTCAGTGTTTCTACTTCCTTCTGAAGTGTGTAATTCTCTCTCTCTAGGTCCTTCTTGAGTTCTTCATTCTCTTTTCTTAGTTCTTTGATTTGCTCTTTATAATCTTGTAGTTCATTAAATATGTTCCCAATTGTGTTTCTGATATCTGTGTTCTGGGGCATCCCCAGAGGGATCCCACTGTAGGAATCTTCCATAGGGTTGGTAGAGCTTGGTGCGGGATTATCCTGCCCCTTTCCCATGTTGTCTCTTCTTTGTGTTCCTGGCATATGGGCTTCTCCTTGCCTGTATTCCAATGTGAGTCCTAAATGCCTTTTCACTGTGTTGAAGGCTTGCTTTGCTTGCCTCCTTCAGATGCCTTTGTAATCCCAGTTGGTGTGGGGCGGGGGGCTCTTTAGCCCACACCCTGGTACCTGTGCTTCAGTGGTCTCAGGAGATCTCAGATCTCAAGACTCACACAACCCTACCTTTCATACCAGCTGGGAGGATAACTCCGCCCCACAGCCACAAAAGCCAATTAAGCCAAAGACAACTGGATTGAGATCTCAGATCCTGGGTGCTTCATCTTAAAGGATGTGTTCAAAGTCAGTCTTAATGCATGAATGCAGGTAACAGGACTTTCCTTCTGTTTTTGTGTAACTCCATTTTTTTACAGAGGGTCAATAATGCTACATTTACTTTAGAAGTCACTGTGTAACAAAATTAACCTGCAGCTAACAAGCAAAATCTCCAGATGAGCACTCAATGCATGGTATCATTACAGTCTGCATCTGGTCTACCTGGCCTGTATTATGAGTTGAATTGTTTAATGCTCTTAAATTTGAAGATTGAAGTTCTACTTCCCAGTACTTCAGAACATGAACCTATTTGGAGGTTCATGTTCTGAAGTACTGGGAAGTAGAACTTCAATAGAGGTTACTGATTTAAAGTCAAGTCAGCAAGGTGGACCCTTATTCACCATGAGATTTGGAGGCAGGAACAAAGGGAGAACTGTGAAGAAGAAGGTAGAGACGTAGGTGATGCACCCACGACTGTCAACAAACCACCAAAACCTGAGAAGAGGCCTTCCCGGAAGGAAGCAACCCTGCTGACAGCTCGATGTTGGGCTTCCAGCTTCCAGAAGTGTAGACAACAAATCTGTCCTTGCAGTCACTCAGTTTGTGGTGCTTTGCTATGGCATCCCTTACCAACTAAAAGAAAAAAAAAGAAAGAAAAACCCTAGAAGGACTAGCCTCTAACATAGTACTTTGAGACAGGGAGAAAGGAACCGGGGCAAAGGACACTTGTTGGTGCCATGGCTCCACAGAGATGGTGTGGCCCTGTCTTTTCATTCTTGTTAAAACCTGTGAAGCAGGTGTCACCGCATTTTGTGCATAAACTAAATTTCAGGAAATTTAAGTAACTCTCTTCAGATGTTGCAGGTAGCAATAGTAAAACTAATCTGGTTTTCATATCCATGGTTTCTGCACTTCCCCTGAAGCCCCTTGGCCCTTGGTGTGGGAGCTCAGACCATCCCTACACATCTCAGAGTACCTAGTGCCTTGTATGGTCCTGGGTGAACGTCTCATCTGTGTGTTCCCACTACTTGATAGCCAGACCAGCCCACAAAAGAAAAGGCAGTACTCTTCAACTTTACATCCTTTGGTTTTGAGCCTTTTCTACTCTGCTAAACTGTAATCTGAACTTTCTCTCTTGAAGAAAGCAAGACTGAGTAGGTAGGATCTAGGTTCCTCAGAGCCGGAGATATAGAGAGTGAGGTCATCACTGTGACAGTAAAATGGCTAAACTGGGGGCTGGAGAGATGGCCTAGCGGTTAAGAGCGCCGACCGCTCTTACAGAGGACCCGGGTTCGATCCCCAGCACCCACATGGCAGCTGAGAACCGTCTGAAGCTCCAATTCCAGGAGAACTCCAGTTCCAGGGGAATCCGAGACCCTCTTCTGACCTCCGCGGCGTTGCACGACACGGGTGCACAGACTTGCATGCAGACAGTACATTCATACACATACAGAAATAAATAAAAAAAAAATTAATAAAAAAATTTTTTTTAAATGGCTAAACTGTGAGAGGAGAGTCACTTCAGCTTCTGATAGGCCAGAGTGGCATCATAAGGTCTGGTGATCTTGTACATTAAGTGCATGTGTGTCAAGGCTCACCATCATCTTACAGACGATTTCCACTTTCTGTGGCAACCATCCAGAGCAGTGTGTGTGCTGTTCCTGTCCTCTGGGTCTTAAAGGAGATGGCAGAGATACATTTATTAACTTTGATTCTCATGTACACAAGAGTGTTTATGGACACCTGTTGGCAGTCAATCAGGGTGAAAGTTATGCATGAGAACCATTTGCGATTTTTACTTAGATTTCTGGGGGACATACTTTATTTAAGAAGAAAAATGAAGAGGAATAAAATAGCCGTCTGTCCTGAACTCCAGCTTTCGCCTTCGCAGCAGTGGTGCCCGGCTGCTCAGCTGCCTGAGTGGAAAACGAAACCGGATACGGAACTGGTTAAGAATTTAGAGTGTGGGCTCAAACCGGATTCCAATCCGGACTCTCCCGCATTGTCTTCAGGAAAGCCCACATAACCTCACCAAGTTTAATTGCTCTCATCTTAATGCCTAGGAAACCCAAACAGGGTTTTTAATTCAAACGCTGTAAGACTATCAGCTGTTTGAATGACATGGTCTCTGAAAGGGGCAGGACATACAACAATGCTCAAAAATTACAGCTCCTATGCTGAGGAGGGTACAGGATGCTTCTTGGCCTCCTCCTGGGTCTGAGCGGGGGGGGGGTCATCCCCTCTGCACCATCCTTTCCGACTGCTACACGAGGCTACCCCTTTCTTGCTTGTGTGAGATGCACTCACTATTGCATGCTACCTTTGAGGCAGAACGGCGGGTGAATTCAAGCTTCTGTAATCTTTGCTCTCTAGAAGTCATACTGCAGTGCACAATTATGCACGTTGGAACCTGCGTTAGATTTTAATTGCTGTAACTGTACTAAATCAACTAACAGAAAGATTTGCTCTGGCTCGCTGTGCAGAAGTTCTGGTTTCTGCTTTGCCCTGCTGCCTTTGGTTTGTAGCAAGAGGAAACAGCTCAGCTCAGCCTCCAGGAAACAGAGAAAAGAGAGAGGGGGCCAAAGTCCCAATGGCTTCTTCAGGCTGCAGCTCCAATGGCCCCTCTCACTAGGCCAAGCTACCTTAGGACCACATCAGTTCCTAACAGCACTCCAGGTTGGTGAGCAAGTCTTTAACACATTGACCCTTGGGAGACACTTGTCTGAACTGTAGCAGAACCTTGTTAGCATAAACCACAATACACAAGCTGAAGGTAGACCCGGGCCTTGCAGCACACAACCAGCAGGTACAAGCTGTCCTTTACTGTCGAATCACTCATAAAGAATTCTTTCCCTTACAGCCGGTACTGAAACAGAGACCGTGCCTCAAAAATACCAAAAAAAAGAAAAAAACTAAAAAAAGAATTCTTTCCCATGTACCCTGTAATCTATCGCCAATCTAGAAGGAGGAGGGGCACCATCAGCCTTCCAAGGGTGTTCCTCCAAGGCTTTAGTATAAAAGTCTGGGCTCCCACATAAGCTAGGCTTGGCCACTCAACCTGATAAAACATTTAAAAACAATGGTGAAAAACAGAAAGGGGAGATTTATTCAATGTGGCCTCAGTGGGTCAAAGAACAAATAAAGAGATCCAGCAGCCTCCAGTCCAACTCAGGGCTACCTCTACATGAGGTTTAAATAGAGGATAGGATAAGTCAGCCATCCTGGGCAAGGTGGAAGGCACCCACCACTGACCCATTACCATCTCAGCTACTTCTGCAAGGAGGTCTGCCCTGAAAGGTGTCCTGATCAACTGTCGAATGGCTGATCTGTTCATGGCAGAGGGCAGTCTCACCTTTGTGGATAATCATCCCCACCTGGCCAGCCGTCACGGGGAGGCCTGTCATACACAGGTTCTTCTCCTCCTGCAAAGCAATGTGACTCCACAGTAAAGATCAAAGATGGTAACTCCCCATGCCTTCAGCCAAAGTGTAGTCTCAAAATGAAGGCAGAGGTGCCAGGCTTTCGTGCAGCTTTTATTGAACTTGTGGGCCCAAATGAGGAATTGATGTTTTCCAGGCAAAGCAGCTTCTAAGGGCTCATTTCAAGAGGCAGACTGTGAAGTGTCAGGCTGCTAGCCTAGAACTGTGAAGTGAGATGCTGGAAGAGTTCACAGTGGAGTTCATGTCTCAGAACGAGGGTGATGCTGGGGAACTCTCCCCTGACTGAGTGATGAACGCCCCAAGATCACTCTTAGACATTCCTTCAGCTATGAGTATATATATATATATATATATATATTATAGTTATAATATATTTTAAACCCCATTACACAAGGCCTTATCCGGGGTTCCTAGTGCTTCTTCAGTCTAGGCTGGAGACTGCCTCCTGGGCATTTGAGATGTGTCCTGTGCTCCCACAGAACAGAGGGAAGAGGTGTTTAGCAGACCATTTAGAAAGCCAGCAAAACAAAGAAAAGATTGACCACACAAATGGAATGGAATGACTTGATTTCTAAACTGGAATGCTTGAACAACACACTTCAGTGATCGCTTATTTTATATATATGATTTTTTTTCTCACGGCTTATGCTATATCTGGCCCTGTGCTTAGGACTGAAAACAGAGGTGAGCAATGCGATAGGATATGTCCTGGATCCCAGAGAGACTAGAGGCGATGTGGACATGTGCAGTCTGAGGGAAGGAGAAAGTGACATCCATTATTTGCTTTGGTTTTCCAAGTAGTGGCTGCTCAGTGATATCCAGATAAGAACCCAATAAATGTATAAATAAGTGGTGGTAAGTTACTCCTATGTATTGAGTGTTTGCCATGTACTAGGCACTAGTCTAAGCACGGTAATGTATTAGTTAACTCATGTAATATATTTAATGAACTGGTACGCCTAATACATTCAATTCATTCACTTAGGAAATAAAAAACAGTGAATGGATGACGTAGGCAAACCCCCTCTAAGCAGCCCACAAGCATTTGAATCTGTACCAGAAAGGAAAAGAATCAAGGAGGATGCAAGTGAGCTTTGGCTTGGGCCCTGAGGCCCTGACAAACACGGGAAGAACCACGGGGTTTGCAGCTGCCCAGTGAAGCTGAGCTGAAGCCCTGATCCCTCCCCCACAGTGCTCCTAATCTTTAAATGGATTTAATGTGCCCACCTCAGAGGGCTGCCATGAAGTTACAAGAGGCTCCATATGAGGAAGTGCTCTAGCCTGGGAGACACCTCACAAAAGTCACTATGGAGAAGCAGCAGAACACAGTGGGAAGCTAAACTCACAATCATAATCCCTCACTCTAATCCAGGATCCATTAGCCAGTGGAACTATGTAAACAAAGAGATTAATTGAGACTGAGGTTGGGTGAAGACACCGCAGTGCAGAGCTACTGTTGTGGAATGGCAGGGAAAGACAAACCCTTGGGAGTGAGTCACTGAGAGCTTTCTAAGAGTTTCTGGATCATCTGATGAGCTACTTTAAGTGAAACACACACTCTGGGTGAACTCCCAGGCCCCTTCTCTTCTGGGAGCCCAGGACTACCCTACAGAGTGTGAGAATCATGTAGCTGACCAGCCACTTAGGGGCAGAGAGGAACAAGTCCCATCTGCGCCTGGGTTCCTGGGGACACCTATAGCTAAGAGACAAGCACAGGTGAGGGCAGGTGAGGTGGTCCTTTTGACTTCTCAGACCGGGGTGGCTGGCTGCAGGGCCAGGAAGAATACTGGGGATCTTTAGAAGAAACTAGCAGTTTTCACACACTGGGGACAAAGTTGGCAAAATGGTCCAGCCCTTGAGTATGCTGGGAGCGTGGGGACGGAGAGGCCCCGGTTAAGGCCATGTGAACAGTATTTTATCACTTTATAGTAAGCTCTTACTTTCTTCTCCTTGGCTTACTGAAAAATGAGACATGTTCCATCTACATTATTTCCATTTTTTTAAGTGATCAATAAACCCTCAAATGCACTGCATGGGTTAGTTAAGTGTCCTGCCCCTTGACTTTGAGACCTTGTATGTTCCAAGGGAACTGTGATGCATTTGTGTTTAGGTTTGAAGTGAACTCATTAAGACCCTGGTTCAAGAAGAGTTAACTGATGTCAAGAACAATCTTTCTAGACACTAAGCTGATTTTGAAAACAGACTTGATAACGCAAGAATTTTAAGTTCAGGGTTTTAAACTCTAAACCTGCTCAGCCTTTGCAGTAAACAAACAACAAAAAAGTGCCACTTTGAAATATAAATCTGCACAGTCTCTTGTTTTGATTTTGATCCACATAACCAGATTTATGACTCCTCGGGGGTAAATGTCAGTGAACTTCTAACAAACTGGGAAATATGTGCAGCAAGTAATTATTTGATTTACAATAGAAAATTATGATAGGGCCCCTTCAGGGTGTTTTAGAAAGCTGTTTTTCTTCATTATTTTTCTCTACCTTTGAGCCCTGGCTGGTCTTAGAGTCCCAATCAAGTAGGAAAACCTGAGAACTACACATGTGAGGCCACTGTAAAGAGCCACTTGTCGCTGGCTTCCACCCGACACTGGCTTACAAGCTGTGCATACTGAAATTAAAACCAAAACAGCTACAGAAGTTCTGAGGCACCCCTGTTCCTGCTAGTTCTTTGCTCACCAAACTGATGCACCTTGCTACACAGCTTATATAACCAACTGACAGTTCAAAGGGTGGAGAACTCATCAAGAATAACAATGTGGTAACAGTTTTGTCTCCCCTACCCTTCATAAAAACACAGTCTTGTAATTGGTCCCCACCCAGGTCAAGACATTTCATTGATTTGCTAGTCATTAAAAAGATGCTTTTATACCCAGCCTGTAATATTATACTCCTCAATGGTAGCTCCCAACAGGATTCCAGATTCTGAGATGAAGGCTACAAATCTGAACTACAATTATAATTATGATGCTTAAATAGTTCCACAAAAGTAGTATCACTTAGTTCAACAGCTCATGGTCTTTCATCTTGTCCCAGATGTCCTGAAATCTTCACACGTGTTCAAGCTTTCCCCTCAACTATCAGTATCCTAATCAGGAGACACAGAAATAAAGGGGGCAGATACTTCTCTAGTTGAGAGGTCAGATGCCAGTGGGGCATTTCTAATGGGCTTGGGTGACCTGCCTGAGTAAAACACTGTGTGGGACTGGATTCTACCTGTCTGCTTTGTACACCTAAAAGAGCTGTGAGGAGGTGGGAGAAGAAAGAACTTTGTTCTGAATTTTTGCAAGAAGCAGACTTATGGCTCACACACCTCATCAGGCATCAAAATCCACTTTATTGCCCCTCAGAGCACACAGTCCCAATCCCCTCACCAGAAGTTTATGATTCAGGAGAATTGGGCGGCCTAAGAATTTCCCCTTCTAAAAGTTCTCAGCTGGCATTGGTGCTGCTGGGGCACTGATGGCATTCACATATTTACATACCCAGGAGGAAAGCCTGTGGCTCCTGTTGCCTAGGACACAGTTATATCATGACCCACAGATGTCACGCCAAATGGCTGAGCTACAGTGGTTTGAAAGACAGCAACCCATCAGATAAGACTTCTGCCTTGACGGAGAGCTCCTCATGCAGAGGAGGGGCCTGGAAACTCACAAGATGGTACATCTGGAAATGAAAGATACCAGACTGTAAAATGTCATGAAATTCAATGGTGGTGGATGCCATCCCATTTACAAAGTAGAGAAGCAAAAATAATGCGGTATGAGTCAAAAATGCCTCAAGGCTTTTCCTGTAACCATGAGTTCTATCCTTAACTCTTTATCATATGTCTCAGACACTTGACTTTTACAAACAGATCGAAAATATGATGTCCTAACTGAGTTTAGGTTGTCTTCACATACAAACAGGCAAGGCTTTACTTAAAATTCATATGACAGTAATGGTGCATGGGAATTATTGGCTATGTTTCCTTGGTGAGTGTAGGGGCACAGGCTTTTAATCCCAGATATCAGGAGGTAAAACAGGAGTATCTCTGCACTATCAAGCCAGCCTGGTCTACATAGTGGGTTCTAGGCCAGCTCAGCCAAATCAATGAGTTTAAGGTTCAGTAAAAGAGCCTATCTCAAGCCAGGCATAGTGGCCCACCCCTTTAATCCAGGGGCAGGTGGACCTTTGTGAGTTCAAGGCCAGCCTAGTCTACAGAGTGAGGGACAGCTGGGGCTACAGGGAGACCCTGTCTAGAAAAGACCAAAAAAAAAAAAAAAAAAAAAAGAGCCTATCTCAAAAAATAAGGTATAGACCTGGGTGTGGTATCATACACCTTTACTCCCAGCACCACACCTGGGAGTCAGAAGTAGGTGGATCTCTGTGAGATCAGTGCGAGCCTGGTCTACATATTGAATTCCAGGTCAATTTGGACTACAGGAAGACCTTGTCTCAAAAGACAAAAAATAAAAAATAAATAAATAAAAATTATGTATAGAGCAATCAAGGAAGACACCTAAAGTCTACCACCTCTGGCCTCCACACATATGCAAACAGGAACAAATACACATACATACATATATACATACACATATAGCACACACAAAAACACTGCATGCACACATACATACCACACTCATACACACATACTTCACAAGCAAGCATTGAAAACCTGAAAAAGTTGAAGTCCATCAACAAATCATGACAGACATGTGCACTTGCACAAGAAAAGGCCTGCCCATGCTCAGAGGCCTTCATCCAGTCTTTACAGTCCTGCCTGTTGGAAGATGTTGTCCACATTCCAGGCCAGTCACCCCTCCATCACCCATCATTGCCCTACATCTTCTGGAAATAATAATTGCCAATCCACAGACATGCAGGGGTGTGTTCCACCAGTCCTAGACATCTCTTGATCTATGGACAACCAAGGCCAACGATTACACATCATGTAGAGTGGAAGGTCCAAGTCACAGAAAAACATAGATAGTATTTGTCCTTTAAAATTCAAAGACAGATGCAATTAAATGGTACAATTTGGGTTCATCATTGTCTCTTTTAAAAAGGCATCTTTCTTGAAGATAACCATGCACACAAATGCACAGAGTAAGGGCCAGACGGATAACTCAGCGTGTGCACCCCCAGAAGAAGGGGATGGAGAGAGGAGGGAGGAGAGGGGAAGGCCTTTGACCCTCACTGTAACTTCTAATTTTCTTTTCCATGCCTGTGTTAATTTACTGTAGTAGCCATAATGAATTTCTATACCTCACTCTTTTTTTTTTTTTTTTAGCCCATCCCAGCTGGCTTCTTTTTTTTTTTTAATTTAACTTTTATTGATGCTTTGTGCATTTCATAACATCATTTTCCAATTCAATCAGGCTATTCCTTTTCCCTTCCCCCCCACCCCCACCCCACCCCGATCATGTATTCTGCCATAACTGTCCTGCATCTTTCTCTCAGTTTTTTTTTTCATTTTTTAGCTATAAGTGATAATCCATGAGTACAAGCATCCTTCATGCAAAACCTATCTGCAGGCTGTTGTGCCCAAACACCTACAGCCCCACCATCCAGTGGGGGGTGACAGGTTGTTTGTTCAATCAAGTTGATCAAATGAGTGTCCAGACTACATTGCTGTAGTTTCACCATTCACCCCAATCGCAGCCCTTACATTCTACCACGCCCCCTCTTCCGCAGGTTGTTCCCTAGGCTTAGAAAAGGGGCACAGGTGGATGAGAGGTAAAACAGTCCACTCTCTCTGGAGCTGTTGACTTGGACTCTGGTCAATTCTGGCTGTTTCCTTTCATGGGCTGACAGTTTGTCCAGGAATAACCTTTCGATCCTACTAATGAAGAACAAGCAATTAGATATATAGGTATTTAAGCAGCACTAATAGTTATGGTAGGTTACTTTAGCATAGACACATGTTTGGATATGTTAATCCATGAATTACATTTTTCCCCCCTGTTAAATATGACAGGGTCTTACTGTGGCTTATAACATCTCCTAACCTGTAGAGGATGTAAGCTTGTGGCATCAGCCATGGGTTATTTCTCCAAGGGGAGAGCCAATAGCCAATTAGATTTGGGATACCTCACTCTTTTAAAACAGCAGCTGTTCTCTCACCATTTTGGAGACTGGGAGTCTGACCTCAGTTTCATGGAGGTGAGAACAAGGTGTTGGTGGACTCATCTCTAAGGAGAACAAGGTGTCGGCAGACTCATCTCTAAAGAGAACAAGATGTTGGCGGACTCATCTCTAAGGAGAACGGGTTCCTCACCCTTCCAGCTCCCGTTAGCTGCTGCGCATGGCTGTGCCAGGAAACTCTGCTCTCTCTGTGCTCACATTGCTCGTGTGTGTGTGTGTGTGTGTGTGTGTGTGTGTGTGTGTGTGTGACATTACGGGCCCATCCAGACATTCCAGGAACTATATTCTCCTCAACACAAGATCACAATCACATCTGCAAAATAAGGTCTTATTTATTCCCCCAGGGTTGGGACATGGCTAACTTGGGGGCTGCATTTTCAGCCTACACAATGCCTCCATTTCAGGTCATTAAAGAGAACACCCCATCTTCGAAGGATGGGTAAGAGTAGCACCCACCTGCTGTCTGCAGACCAGGATGCCCCAACGCCAGGCAAGGTCACAGCAGTGTGAAAGTGCACGTGGCCCTTCCAGCTTCTCGAGCCATATGAAAAGCTATCCTTGTCTCCATCATCCTCACTCTTCACACACCTGCTGGGTCTGCCAGGTGAGCGAGAGGCAGTTTGGAAGAAAAGAACTTCAACTCCATCACCTTACACTAAACATATCTTCATCCTTTTCAAAAATGGCCACGATTACTAAGCAGAGAAGAGAGCATTCCCTTTTTCCTATCTTCCTTCCTTCCTTTATTCTTCCTTCCTTCCTTCCTTTCTTCCTTTCTTCTTTCTTTCTTCCTTCTTTTCTTCTTTCTCCTTTCTTTCTTTTCTTTCTTTCTTTCTTTCTTTCTTTCTTTCTTTCTTTCTTTCTTTCTTTCTTTCTTTCTCTCTTACCCACTTTGTGTGTATGCCATACTACACAGGTAAGAATCGGGATTCAGTTTTCACCTTTCAGGATGTGGGTTTCAGGGACTGAGCTCAGGGTGTCAGGCTTGGTGGCAAGTGCATTTATCCATTGAGTCATTTCACTGGCTCAAGTTCTTTATTCCTTTGGAATTTTGATACTTGACTCACTTCTCATTCTGGGTTATGGAGGTCTGGGATCACAAGGAAAACAAAGTGTCAGGTTGATGGTTCACAGAGCACCTGGCTCCTTCAGCAAATTGGGTGATACAGGAAGAATTATAAATGATGCTTTGAGTGACAGCACATGGAGATGAGCCAGGCTTGGGCTCTTCACTGCCACCACTTGCTTTTTTTGAGGCAAATGAGGATCCTGTGTTACAGCTTCCACCTGTGCACAAAATCATAGAACTAAGCCGTATTCTATACACCTGTTACGGTTTGACTGACACATGTTCCCCACACCCTCATGTGTCTAAACAGTTGGTCCCCCAAAAATAGTCAGTGCTATTTTGAGAGGTCCCATGCTTAGGTAAGGCCTCACTGGTGGAGATGGGGCTGCTTCCAGGTCTGCCAGCAGCTGGGGCAGCAGGCATGGAGTGGATGGTTAACATATATTTATGGATGGATGCATGGATGGATGGATGGATGGATGGATGGATGGATGGATGGATGGATGGACGGATGGATGGATGGATGGATAAATGGATGGATGGGTGGGTGGATGATGATGATGAATGAAATGGTAAAGAAATAAGCATCTTAGCTAGGCAAAGTTCACCTGCTCACTCATTCCCAGCACAGATTTCATCAAATACTTATTGATGAAATGCCCTGAGCTGGAGCAGTAAGAAGAGAGTTTGCTCACTAGGCTGAATTCTTGTTCCCAGATTTGGTTAAGGAGGGCTGTTTGGTGGAAGGTAGGGCTCTACGATGACATGCATGCAGACACGGCTTAACCTGTATCTAGGTTCATGCATGGCCCACTCCTGTATTTCAAAGTAGGGTGGGGTGTGTGTGCCTGGTGAGTAAGTCACTAGACTCTTGTTAGAGAAGGAGAAGGAGGCTGATTACCACACCCACCAGGCCTCTCCTTAGCCTAGAGCAGAAGATTCATCCAAGCCTGCCCTGACTTGGGCAGGACCCCAATAGGTGAAGAGGTCATCCCCAACCTGGAGGCTTACCTCCAGCTGATGGAACATCTCAGGCATGCCAAAGATCAGATGGGGGCTTGGAGAGCAGGTAAGATGGTAAAGAGCTTATTACCCCCCAGAACTGCAAGCCTAGCAGTGCAACGCACAGAGGTGTTATTCAGTGCATCTGGCCCCACCATGCCCCCTCCTGTAACATCTAACTCCTTCTAGGTCATTCACTTTTCCAAACTCAGTGGTTTCTTGAGTCGGTATAGCCGTAAACTACACTCATGCACAGAACGACAGACTTGAGGGCCTCACATGTTTCCTTTCTCCCCTTATTTCACAGACTATGTTCTCAGGCATGGCCTACACACCTGCAATCCCAGAACTGAGGAGGTAGAGGCAAGAGAATTAGGTCTATCCTGGGCTGCTAAGCAAGGTCAAGGGCAGTCTGAGCTATACAGCAAGCCCCTGTCAAAGTGGCCTCAGGTCTCAATTGTTAGGCTTCATCTCCTGTTTTTTTGTTTTTTTTTTTTTTTTTTTTTTTTTTGCTTCATCTCTCTTAAAATTAGCTTCAAAACCCCAAATACCAAATTAATGTGACAAAAATTTATTGAAGAGCAGAAGGAGGTTGGGGAAAGCACTGTGTGCACACTTTTTTATATTCCTGATGTCTCTGGTGTAAATACAGTACCATCATCATCTTTGTATCATCAGCAAGCTTACCAACGGAAATGCTTCCTCCGCAAATCTTGGCCCAGGCCACAGACTGGTTCAGTTGGTATTGACCACAAGTATTAAAACCAGAAATAGCAAACTGATCCTTGAACCAAACAAGCCAATGTGTGCTCGGCTCAGAGCACGATTGTTCACAGGAATGGATAACCAGACATTTTCCCCCATAAAGGAAAGCAGTGTCTATGAGTCTTACTTGAACTCTGTGAGCCAGCAATCAAAGGGCCAAGAAAGAGCATAATTCTGATGGCCCAAGAAAGGCTGGCTAATCAGAACTCAGCGTGTTTTTATTTTTTCCTTTTATCCCCCTAAAAGGGAAACAATGTGATGGTGATGGTTTAAATATAAGATATATAGATATATACAACATTTAAACTTGAGGTAAAAACACAAAATTAATAGGCACAATTTAAAGAACTAGATAGAATATAACAAACAAAACAACCAAACAAAAACAAAAATCAGAACCGAAAGCTCTCTCCCAGGCACTGTTCACTTTTGGTAGCACAGGAGACACTTTATACGTTCTCGACTGTGGAAACCACCCAAGCAGTCCTATACAACTTTATTTCACAGTTTGAACTACTAAAAGAACCTTATTCATCACCCCAAATCAAAAACTAGTGGGCACTTTTTAAGTATGCTGCCACCAAGTGGCCCTCCTGCCACAGTCCCCATCCCAAGTTGGAAAGCTCTGGCTTTCCTGTCCCTCGTGGGTCTCTTCCTGTATCACCCAAGTACAGTCTTCCAGCCCTGTTCACACATTAACTATGCACCACTGACACCAAGGCCACAGCACACACAGCCTCTGAAGCACAGATTTCCTTGTCTGCTATTATAAATTCCAAAGTAAAAAAATTCTTAGAAACAGAATTCTCTATGTAGGAGACATGAATGGTCATGTTGAATGACCTCAACAATGATGATTACATCATTAGATCAACTTCAATGACATTAATAAGGAACAAATAGGCACCCTTTACACTGATTTTCAGCTTTTCTTTTAATGCCTTGTTAGAACTTCGAGGCCTGCCAACAATTGATCCAGAAGAGATTCAAGTCGCTTTCTGAGCTGTGCTGCCAGTCCCAAATTATCTTTCTGTCTCCACCAGATATCCCAGGCACCCTGTCCAGGATGGAGGAAAATTCCATGCTCCGTGTTTGTCCTTCCTTGTTATTCATGGTCATCACAGAGGACACGAGCCTCCTTTGTAGACCATTCTTCATGGACAAGGAGGCCCCTCCTTTTAGGGATCTCTTCAACCTCGGTCACCTACTTTCCTAATATCATCCCTTTTGCCCTAGATTTTCCAATCCCCGGTCACTATTGCCAACAGAGCACTGGATGGAACTGGAGCTAATCTGTACAGAAGATTGAGCTGGAGCTAATGTTTACAGATGACTGACCTGGAGCTAATGTCTACAGATGACTGACCTGGAGCTAATGTCTACAGATGACTGACCTGGAGCTAATGTCTACAGATGACTGACCTGGAGCTAATGTCTACAGATGACTGACCTGGAGCTAATCTCTCCAGCAGATATGACCTGGAGCTAATTTACAGATGGACTGACCCTGGAGCTAATGCTACAGATGACTGACCTGGAGCTAATCTCTCGATGAGAGAATGTCTACAGATGACTCCTGGAGCTAATGTTACAAGACGACCTGAGAATTAAAAGACTACGGAGCTATGTCTCACAGTTTGAAGTTTACAGGCTCCTACCTTTGTAGACACTTTGGTATCACATTTGTAATACTTAATCTTCCCACAACCACTGCACCAGAGGGCTTCATGTGCCAATCATGGCGTAGGCATCGCTCTCGACCACAACTTCGATTCTAACGTTATGTTAATTTATGATGAGGAGCTTTGCAGACTTCTTGTGTGGAATATTTTAAGAGTCTTCCAGCTCAAAACAGCTACATGAAAGGAAGCATGAGTGATTTAAAAAGTAATATTTGTAAGTGGCCCCAGACGTTCCCATCTTCGGAAGACAAACGTGGGGCGCGGCGCCGCTTAGGGTGCAGGCGCCGGGCTCCAGCCAACCGCAGAGGCCACCGGCAGAGCCCAACCGCACGCCACCGCACCGCCCACCGCTCCAAATCCCACTCAGGGGCAACCACCGCCCAGCCAACCGCCCATGCCAATACCACAAGCCACTCGCTACAGGCAATCCTCCCAGGCCACCGAACAGGCAATCCGCCCAGTCCACCGCCAGCCAACCGCCCAGCCACCGCCCAGGCCAACGGCCTAGGCTCAAACAGCCCAGCCACGGCCCAGCACCGCCACAAACCCCCCATCCACAGCCAGCAAACCGCCATCCACCTCCCCATCCACCGCCAGCCAAACGGCCCAGCCCCTCCCAGCCACCGCCCATTCCACACCTACATGCACGCCCAACACCAGCCCAGCCAAACACGCCCATGCAACCGCCCAGCCACCCGCCCAGCCCAAACCGCCAGCCACCCAGGGCACCGCCCAGCCACGCCATAGGCACCGCCCATGCAACCCCCCAGCCACCGCCAGGGCAACCGCCCAGTCCAACCTCCATCCCCCGCCCATCCAAACCGCAATCCAACTCCCACCACCTGCCAGCCCCCCTACCCATCCAAACTGCCCAATCCACCTCCCATCCAACCCTCAAATCCACTTCGCCCATCCAACCTCCATCCAACCTTCCCATCCCACCTCCCCTCCACATCATCCAACCTCCCCAATCCACCTTCCCCACCCACAGTTTAGGATGCATAGGGCACTCTCTTTGCTTCATGCTGTTGCTAAAATCCTTCACTGTGAGAAATAAATACACAATCATCTAGCCCCTGTTCCTAGGCAATAAAGAGGACCAACATCACTCCCGGGTCTTTCTGATGAGTTGTATCTTTTTTTCAAGTATTATGGATATTTTTTAACCTTGTTTATTGATGCGTTGTGGCATTTCAACATCAATTTCCAAATTCAGGTGCAGGCATATCTCCATGCCTTACCCACCCACCCTAAACACAACCGAGATCATTGCTTCTGCCCATTGACTGTCCTGCCAATCCCTCTTCAGTTTTTTTTTTTCCCTTTCTTTTTAGCTATAAGTGACTAAATCCATGAGTATACAAGCATCGTTCATGTAAAAACCAATTTGCAGGCTTTGTGCCCAAACACCCCCAAGCCCCACCTTCCAGCGGGGGAGTGAGGGGTGGTATCTTCAATTCCAGGTAATTCAAATGAGGGTCCAGACTACATTGCTGTCATTTAACCCCATTAACCCCAATCGAAGCCCTTAATTCTACCACGCCCCCTCTTACGCAGATCATTCCCTGGGCTTCGAAAAGGGGCCACATGTGGATGAGAAGCAGACAGTACACTCTCCTTGAGCTAGCTGTTTGTCTTGGTTGGTCAGTTTCTGGCCTGTTTCTCTTCATGGGCTGACAGCTTGTAGGAATAACCTTTCGATCCCTACTAATGAAGCACAAGCAATTCGATATTTAGGTATTAAACAGGGTTACTCGTTTATGGTAGGGTTACTTTGGTATAGACACCTATGTTTAGATGAAATGAAATGGTGATCCACGAACTACATTTTTTTCTGTTACATATGACAGGGTCTTACTGTGGCTTATGACATCTCCTCACCTGTAGAGGATGTAAGCTTGTGGCATCAGCCATGGGTTATTCCTCCAAGGAGAGAGCCAATAGCCAATTAGATTTGGGATATACAGGCATATGGCTGCCTCTGCTGCACAGTATTTCCAGGCAGGTGAGGTGTAGCTGGTGCTGACGGTGGAGTCTTGCTTGACTCAAGGAGACCCGTATTTGCTTTGTTGGTTTAGTGGCCCTTGGTAACACTCTCTGGTATTCCAGGGGCCATCTGTACACTTGCATGTGTGGTCTCAATGCATCTTTTCCATGTTAACATCAGGTCTTCAGCAGCAGGGCCTTATCGCCTCTCTTCTTGCAGGTATCCCAGTTTAGAGGCAAGGAGCCTTTACCTTTTGTGGGACCTTAGATCCCCTGGCCAACATCTCCCTGGTGGAATAATCCATTACTGATGTCAGAGCTCCTGTATTGATATATTTTGCTTAAGCGCATAGTTTAAGGACTTCAGTGTTATATTTGGTTCTGAACAGAGAGTAATCCTTTTCACAGTTCTATGTCTATTAGTCAATTAAAGAAGGCAGTTTTACCAGTTTTATAAGAGATTACCTCTATAATAGTTGTCTCTGATGAGTGTATTAAGGTTACTTACAGAGCAGTGGGTGAGGGATCATGGGCAGGACTGTGGGTGACCTTAAACCAGCTGCAAGGTCAGCAGCTCTCATGGATGGAGATAGAGCCCCTCCCAGCCCTTGCCCACTGTGCTCTCTAGCACCTCCCCAAGGCCATGTGTTGCTAGGGCAGACTTGTGTATGACAGGCTGGGAGGAGTGTCTGAAGGGTCTGGTGAGGGCCCCATGATCTTCCTCCCCTTCCTTCTGTAAGGCAATGTCAACAGTCAACAATCCTAGCTGGCATGACCTTTTGCAAGTAGACATAGCTGGGCTTATGGAGGTGGGGGCAGCTTGGCCCAGAGGACAGTCCTGTACAATGAATTCCTTGCTGTTTCCATGTATCCAGCCACCTGGAAGATCACTTCTGGATTAACTCAGCTTCTTAGGGGATGTCTGCCTGTAAAGTTAGGGTCCAACTAACTGAACCATCAAACATCTTCCAGCTTAAAATTAGATGTCTACATTATCTTACTGCCCCTCCACAACATTATTAGACATACACTTTGTGACAAGGAGAACTACCTCAAGGCCACACAGCTTGATAGACAGGCTATGAGCCCAGTCGGCTATCCATGGGCACAGTCACCTCTGGGGAGCAACTCCGCAAAGGTGGAGTCGTGGTTGTGTCATTGTGGGGACTCAGAGTCACCTCCAGGAAAACCCAGCAGGTCACCAACAGGTCCTCATGTTTGGAAATATAAATTTACATCCAAACAGAAATATTAAACAAAGAGAAATGGAATTGCTTCAACAAATATTACATCAACAGCCTTCTTGAAAGCAAATTAAAGCATTATAATCGAAATGGTACAAAATATGTTATTATAATATTAAGTATAAAAATGGGCATTAAAATATTTGATTTTTTATTTCCAGAGGTTCATTTTTGTTTCTTCATTGTTCTTCACTTATATTTTACTGTCTTATAAAATATATTATTCTGCTGATGTGGTGGTGTACACTTTTAATCCCAGCACTCAGGAGGTAGAGAGAGACAGGTGGATCCCTGTGAAATTGAGGCCAGCCTGGTCTACATAGTAAGCTTTAGACCAGCTGGGGCTACAGGGAGACACTGTCTCACAAAAAAACCAGCAAACTACATATATATATATATATGTGTGTGTGTGTGTCTGTGTGTGTCTGTGTGTGTGTTTCTGTCCTTGTGTGTGTCTGTGTATGTGTTTCCATCCTTGTGTGTGTGTGTGTGTGTGTGTGTGTGTGTTCTGCAGCTTGTTTTTCAAAGCTCTGGAGGGATTTAAGATCCGACTTTGTTATCTGTTGTTCTTCTGACTCTTGCTAATGGCGTCTTGTTTCTTCATATAAATGATTATTGTGCTGGATAGCTTTAATGTCAACTTGACACACCTGGGTTAAGGGAGTCTTAACTGGGGGAATTTCCTTCATTAGACTGGCTTATGGCCATGTCTGTGGGGTGTTTTCTTGCTTGTTAAGTGATGTGGGAGGGCTCAGCCCACTTTGGGCGGTGCCCTGGGCAGGTGGTTCTGTATTATATAAGAAAGTAGGTTGAGCATGGGCCAGGGGAGCAAGCCAGTAAGCAGCATTCTTCCATGGCCTGTGCTTCATTCAGCTCCTGCCTCCAGGTTCCTGCCCTGAGTTGCTCTCTTGGGCTCCCTCAGTGATGAACTGTGGCCCGGGAGATGTAAGAGGAACACTTTCCTCCTCAGGTTGGTCTTGGTCAGAGTATCTTGTCAGAGCAAGTGAAAGCAAACTAGAACAATTCTTATCAAGGAATTTTTCTTGGCCTTTTTGAGACAGGGTCTCCTTATAGCCCCAGCTGTCCTGGAACTCTCTCTGTAGACCAGGCTGGCCCTGAGCTCACAGAGATCCACCTGCCTCTGCCTCTAGAGGGCTGGGATTAAAGGCATGCACCACCACCCCAGGCACAAGGAATTTTTTAACTATGAAAAGCTAATTACACGCAGAACTTTACTAACGAAAGAACTTTCTGGCCTAGTAGGCAGATTCTAAAATTATGATCTGCTTGTTCTGTCCATGAATTGAAACATTATCAATACTAGAAAACAAAATGTTTCATCAGGCAAAAAGTTTTCAGGACGACATGTTAATATTAATTTGATCTCAGAGCCTCACAATAGATGGCCACTAATCTTTTTTCCTCTGTTAGTTCAATGCCAACATGTATAAGTTTCCTTTAGGCCCTGTGAGTGGACAGAGGGGTTGTTAGTTTTGATTTTTGACACTCTGTTTTACCGAGGCTATAGCCCTCTGGAACCCCAGCTTCCTGCAAGCTCTTCTGATAAATCCCCTACTTTGAGTGAGCCATGGGATTTGCTTCTCAAAGACTACAAGGCCTCGAAATTTGATGTTCCATCTCCCCATGGCCGCAGCTGTTCCACTTCTCTCTCCTGTCTCCCTCCTTTACCCAATTCTAGACATGACAACTATTCTTTTTACCTTTCTAAAAGTCTGTGCGCAAATAAATATTTCTTAAAATTTTACCATACATATTCAGTAAAAAGTCATTTTAAGTACCTTGACTACTACTTTATCACCTAGACAAGTAATTTTACTTTACCTACAGCATATATATATAGATATAGATATAGATATAGATATAGATATAGATATAGATATATATGGTGATGATGATGTAACCAGTATTGGAAATAGTACTAAATTTATGGCTTATAACTAAGAGCAACTTTACTTAATTAAATGCTTAACATTGACTGTCCATTTGATATGGATCTAGAATCATCTAGGAGACAAAACTCTGGGGATGTCTGTCAGGGACCTTCCAGATTGGGTTAACTGAGGGAGAGAGACTGGCCCTAAATGTGGGATCCCAGACTGAATTAAAAGGAGACGTGAGGGGCTGGAGAGATGGCCTAGCAGTTAAGAGCATCGACCGCTTTTGCAGAGGACCCGGGTTCGATCCCCAGCACCCACATGGTGGCCGAGAACCGTCTGAAACTCCAATTCCAGGAGAACTCCAGTTCCAGGGGAATCCAAGACTCTCTTCTGACCTCCGCGGCATTGCACGACACGGGTGCACAGACTTGCATGCAGACAGTACATTCATACACATACAGAAATAAATAAAATTAATAAAAAAAAGGAGACGTGAAGTGAGTACCAGAATCTCTCTCTCTCTCTCTCTCTCTCTCTCTCTCTCTCTCTCTCCTTCTTGATGACCCTGCAATGTGACCAGCAGCCTCTGCTCCTGCTGCACGTCTTAGCTGCCATGTCTTCCCTCAACTGTGACCCAAAATAAAATTCTTGTTACTATTATCAGCTATTTTGTCACAGCAAGAAGACAAGTAACTAATACAGAACATTGGTTCTGTGAGTGGGGCCCGGCATCGTGGTTCTTAGGCCTTAGAACTTGTTTGCAAGACAAAAGTGGAAGAGTTTGGAATTTGCAGTTTAGAAAAACCCTTGAACTCTGTAAGCAGAGCTTAATGGAGCATTGCGGTGGGAATTTCACAAACCAAAATACCAAGAGAAATGCAGACCACAGAGCCATAGGGGAACAATAATTCTTTTTTGTTTGTTTGTTTTTTCGAGACAGAGTCTCCCTGTAGCCCCAGCTGTCCTGGAACTCACTCTGTAGACCAGGCTGGCCTTGAACTCACAAAGATCCTCCTGCCTCTGCCTCCCAAGTGCTAGGATTAAAGGCGCGCGCCACCACGCCCAGCTGAGAGGAACAATAATTCTATCAGGAATCTGGTTATGTACTGCCTGTGCCCTGAAAACTTCACTGAAGCTGAATTTGAAAGTAATGGACAATTTATTTGGTGGAGGAAGTTTCCTTTGGACTGTGGCATGGCTGCTGCTTTATCCAGATCTGCAGGGAGGCAGCAGAAAGACAGGCAGGTGTGTAAAGGGGTAAGGAGAAGAGAAAGTTCACGGTTGCTGGTAAGGTACAGAGCAAACAACTGTGATTGTTAAAGATATTAGTAGTATTAAAGAGAGACTTCCTGCTGTGCATTGAGACTTGAAGGTAAGATCCCACCCACCAAATACTTCATCCTGTGAAATTCAAATTCTTTTAAAGGGAAAGAGATTAAACTGAGAATGTCACTGAAAGCATTTCTTGCTGGAAACCTTCTAGGGGAGAGCTTCCTCTGGGTTAGCATGGAAGACTTACAGTGCTAGACTCACCTGTGGACCAATGAGTCCAGGCTCCATATCCAGCAGCAATGAAACTTGGCAGCAGCATCCGTATGATACTGATTGACAGCCATTAAAGATGCAAAAGTAGGGGGCTCGTGAAGGCTTGTGCCAAGGTTCCAGACGGTGGAGACCACGCAGCGAGTCAAGGGTAAGAGTCCCTGCCATTGCAGAAAGCTAGGAAGGCAAAGCCAAAGGTTTAATGGAGACTCCAGGATATTGGAGATACCAGGACTGGGGCTGTCTGCCAAGGACAGTGTAGATGCAGTAGAGCCAACCCCAGAGAGCAGCCGGACGTTGAGCTGCCTGTCTTGGTGTGTTTCCTTATTGCTGTCATAAACACCATGACCCAAAGCAACTTGGGTAGGAAAAGGATTCTTTCCGTTTGAGTCTCATAATTACTGATGGAAGTCAGGGCAGAAACTCAGGAAGGACAGGAACTGGGAGGCAGGAGCTGAAACAGACCGTGAAGGATGCTTCCTACTAGCTCGCTGCGTTGGACTGGGCCTTGACTTGCTTTCTTTTTTTTTTTTTTAAGGTTTTATTTATGTTTTTATTATTTTTTATTTATTTCTGTATGTGTATGAATGTACTGTCTGCATGCAAGTTTGTGCACCCGTGTCGTGCAATGCCGCAGAGGTCAGATGAGGGTGTCGAATTCCCCTGGAACTGGAGTTCTTCTGGAATTGGAGTTTCAGACGGTTCTCGGCCACCATGTGGGTGCTGGGGATCGAACCTGGGTCCTCTGGAAGAGCGGTTGGCACTCTTAACGGCTAGGCCATCTCTCCAGCCCTTGACTTGCTTTCTTATTACAACCCAGGATCACCAGCCCAGGAGTGACACCACCCACAGCGGGCTGAGCCCACATCACCCAACAGTCTAGAAAATCCCCCCACAGACATGGCCACAGGCCAATCCAATAGAGGAAATCCCCCCAACTGAGGTTCCCTCTTTTCAGATATGTCAAGCTGAGAGCACGCTACTCAAGTCCTTTGGAACCCAACCTAGAGCTGTGGGGTTTGGTGTTTGTCCTGCTGACTGTCAAGTTTCCTTGTCCATCTGTCCTGCTGTGTTCCCCCCATTTTATCATTTCAGAACAGGAATGTTTATTTGGTGCTACTGTATGTTGAAAGTATGTTATTATTTTATCATACACGGGTTCATGGTTAAGAGATTGCCTGATTCTCAGATCAGATTCTGCACTTACACTTCTGAATAGTGTTGGAACTATTTTAATAGCACTTAATTATGGGGAAATTCTTTAATTATGGGGAACTTTGAAGTTCGACTATATCAATTATAAGATGATTGGGTGTTTATAGAGACAAGGGGTTAGGGATTACCACCTAAAAGTGATCTGTTTTGGTATCCAGCTCCGGAAGGGCACACATTAGCTACTTTTCTGTGGCCCAGGTGGCATACCAGGACCAAGGCCACTCCAGTAGCCAGGATTTCACCATGGTCTGCACTTCTGTTCCTGCCTCCAGGTTCTTGCCTTGGCTTCCCTCAGTGATGAGTTGTAACTGGGATGTGTAAGCCAAATAAACTGTTTCCTCCCAAATTGGTATTGGTCAAAGTCATCACAGGCTTATAAAGCAAACCAGGACAGAAGTTGGTACCTGTTAGGAGTATACTTAGCATATAGAAGTTGTGTGAATTAGAAGTAGTTAGGATTAAACTAACAATAGATAATGTGTTAACTGTTGTAACATTAAAGAAATTAGCAAATATTAAACTTAGCTCAGCAAGAGGCCTGCTCCAGCTCAGGGCTGCTTTAGAGATAAGCACCCAGCACTAGGCCACCACAGAGGGGGCAAAAGACTGACCCATACTCAATTGGTTAGGTGGCCAGAGGTGCATGGACACAAGGACATGATATCAATCCTGGGTACCCTGCCTTGACCAAGGCATGACCCCAGACAGGAAAGATAGCCACCTGTTATGCAGGGGGACCCTAGGCACAAGCCTCAGATTAGCACCAGAGACCCAGTGCACCCCACATGCCCAGCTGTGGCCTATTTTAAGGCAGGAAGTGTAGAATGACTTTGCTCTCACTCCCCTGGAGGGACCTGCTGTGAGATGCCACTGTGACCCTCTCAGCTGACAACACCTAGACATGCAGCCCCCATGATACCAGTTCACCAGATGTGAATACTGACCCTGCTGGCCACTGCTGCTGCCCAGACTGGCCTGCCTGAGCTGGCACAGCCCCCGTTCTGAGAGATCCAATTCAGACAATTGACCAGCTTGTAACTCCCTAGCGTGGACCCCCTCCCTCGCTTCCAAAAGGCTAAGAGAATGCCACATATGTGGAGCAGCCTTGGAGAGATAGGACAGGACAGAATTAGAATTACAGAATTATAGAATTAACCTGCCTAGGAATTATAAAATTAGATTGTACTATAATGTCTGTGTCCTGGATTCCTTTGGACTTGGCCCGTGCTAGTCTGTGCTCATGGCAGTACCAGAATTGGGTGGTTACTGTGAAGAACCTGACCAATGTTGGGTTTTTGAGGAATTTGGATGATTTTAGAATTTGTACTAAAAAAAATACCAGTTGAATGCTGTAAAAGAGCTTAAAGGGAAATTCTCTTAGGAGCCTTGAACAGCAAGTAGAGCTGAGAGTGCGGCAGCTCCACAAGGAAGCAAGGACTTGAACAGCATCACTGGGATGTTTTGGCAAATAACCTGTCAGCCTTCTGCACATGGCTGAAGAAACTGCCTAAGGCCAGATGAAGAAGTGATAAGGAAACTAATGCTGAATCAGTGGCATGGTTATTAACAGTGTGTATTACTCAGATCTACAGTGGAAAAAAGAAGTGGGCAAAAGGAAATAAAAATGTACAGTTTGGAGAGGAAAAGAAGGCTTAGAAGTTTAATGTTACATCCAGGGCATGTTCTAGAAGAGATACTCCATTTGTTAATCTCCTGATTAGAGCCATTAAGGACAGGCCTTCAACTTTGCCTTTGAACAAGACCCCACCCAGCTAAGCTTCCAATTTATGAAAGGAAAAGGCAGAAAGAGTTTTCTGCTCCTGGAAAACCACAACATACAAAAGCTGTTGGTAATATGGGGGACGGGGGCCAAGGCCCATCCCAAGCTGGCAGCTAAACTTGGCAGTGCTGTTCACGCTGGCTTTAGAGGCATGTAAGATACAAGAGCGAGGGAGTCACTGGGGAGACTGGGAGAGGAGTCCTGTGACAAGGCCCTGACTGGCCATTGTGGGAAGCTGTGAAGGTGAAGCCTGGTTGGCAGTGGAGACTCCAAGATGTTTGAAGTGCCAGAGCCATGAAACATCTGCCAAGGAGGGCTGCCCGCAGGGAGTGTTAACAGCCTGAGAGATACGACTGTTGCAGGCAGCAAAGCCGGAGGAGCCAAGCCAGCTCAGCACTTCTGACCTGAAGTCCCAGATGGAGCTACAGTGTTTTGGTGTCTGCCCTGCTGGTTTTCAGCTTGTTTTGGTCCAGTATTCCCTCGCCGCCTACATTCCTCCCTTTGAAATGGAAATGTGTAGTCCATGCCATTGTGTGTTGGAAGTATGTAATCTCTTTTTGACTTACAGGGACTTACAGTTAAAGAGATTGCCTTGAGTCTCAGAAGACTTTGTATTCTGGACTTTTGAATAGTGTTTAGACTATGAAAAAGTATGGGTACCTTTAGAGTTGAACTAAATGCAGTATATGGTCATGAGCCTATGGGGTCCAGGGAGTAGAATATGGTGGTTTGAATGAGGAACAGACCCCATAGACTCCAAGTACTTGAATACATGGTGAGTTGGTGGTGCTGTTCAGGGAGGTGCAGACTTGCTGAAGGAATCACATCCCTGTGCATCGGATTTGAGACTTCTTAAGCCTTACTTCATTTCCAATCTCTCTCTCTCTCTCTCTCTCTCTCTCTCTCTCTCTCTCTCTCTCTCTCTTTCTCTCTCTCTCTCTTTCTCCTCTCTCTCCCCCTCTCTCTTTCCCTCTTCCTCTAATTCAAGATTATGAACTCTCTTCTTTATGCTCCAACTGCCTCTGCCACCATCGCCTCTGCTCCCTCTGGAACCATAAGCCAGATAAACTCGTCCTTCTCTAAGTTGCCTACCTCATGGTTCTCATCAGAGCAACGCAGGGTGTTGCTAATATAGGGTGGACTTGTAAATACGAGTAAATACTAGGATCTAGAAAAACATGTTCACTTATCAAGATCTAAGAAACTAAGCTCTGGGGCATGTCTCTGAAGGAGCTTCCAGACTGAGTTAATTGAAGAGAGACCCACCCTGAATGGGTGCTGTTGGCTTAGGTGCTAAACTGAACAAAAAGGAGAAAGTAAGTTGAGCCCAAGCATCCACCTCACTCTGTTTTGCAATATGACCATGCTACCATGCCTTCCTTGTCGTGATGGCTGTGAGGGGAAATTCACCCTTACCTCCTTGTTTTTTTCACTGACTTTGTCATAACAATAAAACAAGTCACTAATTCAGTTGAGCTATATGAAAAGCATTTTGAAGTTTGCATGCTATATAAACATTAGCCTTGCATTGATTTGTTTCATCACCCATGAAGAGAAAGAAAGAGATGAGAAACAGGACAGCATATCTGAAAAACAGCATATCTCAGACTCTTAAGTCTTCTGAGCTCCTCCAACCAGCGACAGTGGAACTTTGGGTTCTGATTCAACTTCACGGTGTCCATTGGCTGAAGCAGATGCAGGAAGACAGTCTAAGAATATTCTGGAAGTAAAGGTTTTTTGTGAAAGAGTAAGTTAAAACCATAGTCAGGGGATGAAGGCAGGCAGAAGATTATAGGTTTTCATTATAATTCTGAATGGTTTGACTTCTTATCAAGTGTGTATATTGCTCTTATAGAAAATAACAATAGGAAAAATCCTAGACTTTCATCACTTATCATCAGCTAATAATTTCTAAAGAGCAAAATACATACGTAAACAGGAAAAACCTAGAACCTACATTGTTCAAGGCCATGTAAGGTTTTTTATTTTTCCATGTAAGTTTTTTTTTAAGTGAGCTTAGCCTGGTGTGGTGGCACACACCTTTAATCCCAACATTCAGGAGGCAGAGGCAGGCAGATCTCTGTGAGTTCAAGGCCAGTCTTGTCTACATAGCGAGCTCCAGGCCAGCAGGGACTAAAGGGAGACCCTGTCTCAAAAAGACCAAAAAAAGGGGGAGGGGAGCTTAAACTCTTTTTTTTTAATTTATTTATACATATATATATATATATATATATATATATTTTATCAAATCTAGACCCATGTCCCCCCAATTCCCCCACCCCTCCAGAGCTCATGCATTCTGCCAAACATGCTATTCATCTCTTTCTCAGTCTTTCTCAATATTCTCCATGGGAAGTTGACTGTTTTGAGCAGAAGTTCACTGTTTCAGTCAGTTCTTTGATGCAGTCCTTTCTGTTGTTGTTTTTGTTGTTGTTTCCAATATGCATCATTCCCAACTGCTTTGGACAAAAGCTCAAGGGGCCATGCACAGGAAATACAACTGGATAATTGGCACTAGTATCCACAAATGAGAGATACCATTCTTCGTTTGTTTTTCTGGGACTGTGTTACTTCACTCAGCATGATGTCCTCTAGCTCCAGCCATTTTCCTGCAAAGCTCATGATGTCGTCTTTCTTTACTGCTGCATAGAACTCCATTGTGTAGGTGTACCACATTTCCTCTATCCACTCATCAGTTGAGGGGCATTTGGGTTGGTTCCAGCTCCTTGCTTTTGTGAAGAGAGCTGAAATAAACATGGCTGTGCATGTATCTCTGCGGTGGGGTGAGTCTTGAGGGTACATGCCCAGGAGTGGTATGGCTGGGTCGGGTGGCAAGTTCATTCCAAGTCTTCCAAGGGTTCTCCATGCTGCTTTCCATAGTGGCTGCACGAGGGAGCTTGAACTCTTAAGGCCTCTATAGGTAATGACCAGTGAATGAATCAATGGCGTCATGGTAAAGGCAAACACTGTAGGTAATGGTTTGGCCTAGAACGCATACAGCCAAGTCTCACCTACACAAGAACTACAGAAACACTGTCCCTTTGAAACACAGGTGGAGGCTTGGTCAGCAGAGCTTGCCTGGATTTCGGCACCCACTACTACTCTTGGTTGTACCCCTTTACCCAGTGAAAAGCCTACCCTGCTGTGTTAGGCTTCTCTGAGCTAAGCACACAAGGTCAGAACCAGAGGCCTGAGTTTCAATTCTATTTCCTCATCTAACATTATAACTGTGGACAAGTAGTTAAAGTTCTAATTTCCTTATGAAGTGGGAAAAAAAACTGTCCCCCAAACAAGTTGTGTAGATCTAATGAATGAATGCATGGAACATAACACTGAAAATACTGTGTTTAGAGGGCAGTTATCAGTGTTGGTTCTCTTCCATATTCCACTCTGGGTGCAGTTGTTTATATGATGACTTAAATATAACATATGGATGGGTTTTATCTTTACGTGGACAGACAACTGAATGGTAGAATCAGAAGTCCCTACCCCAGTGACATCAGTGCCCACATCAACACAAGTAAAATAAGTTGGGCAGGGACTGGAGAGATGGTCTAGCAGTTAAGAGCACCGACGCTCTTGCAGAGGACCCGGGTTTGATCCCCAGCACCCACATGGCGGCTAAGAACCGCCTGAAACTCCAATTCCAGGAGAACTCCAGTTCCAGGGGAAACCGATACCCTCTTCTGACCTCCGCAGCATTGCACTACACGGGTGCACAGACCTGCATGCAGACAGTACATTCATACACATACAAAGATAAATAATAAAAAAAATAATAAAATAAAATAAGTTGGGCAGCCCACCTCGCCTTGAGCGTCAAGTTTTTTTGGTGCTAACCTGAAATAATATGCTATAGCCTTTCTCTGAAATTTAAATAAAATAGCATATATAAGTGGTTTATTTTCATCACAAAGCACTATCTAATCAGAAGGTAGTAAAGCAATTGAAAAGCACAGAGTCATCTCTCCTCTTACCCTGTGTCCACAGACATGGAGGCACTTGCACCCCCACTAGATGTGAGTAAATTAAAATGCAATTACACAATGAATTTTTCAATAATGAGAGTTTAAAACTATTTCTCAAAGGCAGATATGGGTCACACTTGTGTCAGTATTATCTGGGGAACTTGCTAAAGATACCCTTGGGCATGGGCCAAGTCAGGAGTCTCCACTCTGTCACTCAGGAGTTAAAAACTCCTGCTGCCTATGTTGCAGCCCCAGAACTGGAGTGCAGTCTGTCTGGCGCATGGTGCCTCCTTGTGCATTTTTACAGCTCCTTTGACTGATTCTGATGTACAGCCAGGTTGAGAATCACAAGGCAATTATCAATATTCAGAAACTTAAAAGAGATTTCTTCTAGGTGTGGTGACACATGCCTTTAGCCCAGCACTTCGAGGGGTAGAGACAGGTGTATGTCTTTGATATCAAGACTAGCTTGGGCTATAGAGAGTTCTAGGCTAGCTGGGACTGCAGGGAGACTCTCTCAAAAAAACAGAAAGAAAGGAAGAAAGGAAGAAAGGAAGAAAGGAAGAAAGAAAGAAAGAAAAAGAAAGAAAGAAAGAAAGAGAGAAAGAGAGAGAGAGAAAGAAGAAAGAGGAAGGAAGGAAAGAAGGAAGGAAGGGAGAGAGAGAGAAAGAAAGAAGAAAGAGAGAGAGAGAGAGAGAGAGAGAGAGAGAGAGAAAGAAAGAAAGAAAGAAAGAAAGAAAGAAAGAAAGAGGAAGGAAGGAAGAAAGGGGAAGGAAGGAAGGAAGAAGAAAGAAAGAAAGGAAGGAAGGAAGAAGAAAGAAAGAAAGGAAGGAAGGAAGAAAGAGAGAGAGAAAGAAAGAAAGAAAGAAAGAAAGAAAGAAAGAAAGAAAGAAAGAAAGAAAGAAAGAAAGAAAGAAAGAAAGAAAGAAAGGAAGGAAGGAAGGAAGGAAGGAAAGAAGGAAGAAAGAAAAGAAGAAAGGAAGGAAGGTAGGTCACTTCCTCCACAGTCTCTTATTCTCTGCATGTAAGAAGCAGCTTCTCTGTTGAGAGCTGTTACACTAATAACTCCTTAGAAGTCAGTTTAATACTATGTCTATTTAGCAGAATAATAGAAGTAGGTTCTCCACCACAGCCTGTGATTGGTCTAGCACAGGCTCTTTGCCCTGATAGCAGTACCAGATATGGGCTCCCTCCCAGTCCTAAGTGAGGATCTGTTGGTAATTTATAACTGCTAGGAGAGAGAGAGAGAGAGAGAGAGAGAGAGAGAGAGAGAGAGAGAGAGAGAGGAGTCAGAGAGAGACAGAGTCAGTTTTCTTTAGGATTGTGAAGCCTGGTAGGTTGAACAGACTCCAAAGGATAGACTCATACCCAAGAGCATTTGGTAAACACCAATGAGACTGAAAGACACCTACAAAAGAAAGACAATAATAGACGGCATGAAGCAGGGGCAGTATGATAGGGTGGAGATGAGGAAAGGGGTGTGAATGTCAACAAAGTACATTATATGAAATTCTCAAAGAATCAACTCAAAAATTTAAGTCATGTCCAATCATTTCTCCCTTGCCACTCCCCTTCACGAGGGCTAGAAGGATACAGGACTCACTTCTGAACCTTCATTAAAGGTAGGAATGACTTCAGGCCCAGGGCTGGACTAGGGGGTCAGAACTTGCTAGGAAAACCATAAAGCTTCCTTAATGTCTTCATTGTTCCAATCAAAGGGACACATGTGCCCAGCACACATCCTCTCCCTCGACTCCATCCACCTTGAATACCAATATCAATGTACACTGGTCCAGACCCCTGGACCACCAGAGAAAAGCCAACAGGAACTCAAAGACATCAACCTTGATGTCACAGAGCCTCTAGATCAACTTCATCATCACCTGACCTTATGTGAAGACCTAAACTTGGTTGTGTACGCTGCCCAAATCCAGCCTTCTGCTGGATAGAGCTGAAACTGCATTGCTCAGTCTCCAGAAGTGAGGCCGGTCTGCTAAACTGATCTGTGTAAAAGTGACTGCAGTTTTATTTACCAACGAATGAGCTTACCTGAGAAGAAATTTGAATGGTGAGTTCCTTGAAAGTGTGGCATCCTACAATTAACCACACTCTGATACTGTCCTGCCTGTGGAAACATTTATGATGTAAGCGACAGATGGGGCTTTTCTTGAAGGATTTCCTGGAAAGTTTCATTCAAGAAAGTTCTTCACAGAATTGGCTCTTCACAGAGTTGCATAACTTAGACTAAGGAAAGGCCAAAAATGAGACCCTCCCTTCCCAACCAGCTGTCTCTCCTTGTCCTTAGGCAAGTGTATGAGGGCTGACTTCAATGGCACATTCAGTGATAACTTTCAGAAGGTCTGACAAGGAGCAAGCTAATCTGGTGCCTCCCGCAATGGCTTCATCCTCCCAGTAGTGTCCAGTGTTGTTAGCACGTGACATCACACCTCTGCACAGCTGGTATGGACTGTCCGATGTCCGTCCTCTCCAGCAAGGCACCCCCATGACTACAGAAGCCCAAAATCTTTGTAAGAAGAGAAAGGAACAAATAGCAGGACCCACGGTGTCCAGCAGCAGGCAGTTCTCTGGACGCCTATCTCCCAGACAGCCTAGGTAGATGCGCACTCATCCCATGGGGGACCCGGACTTATCTCCCAGTACCCTTTGGTGTTAGTATTGCTTTTTTCTCTTGAACTCTTCATCCTACACGTCCCTACACTGATTCAAATTATCCAAATCTCTTTCTCATGTTTACCATTCCTTTACTGGGTTCTCTGTCAGGCTTTGTAGTTTTTCAAACTCCATTGCAAATAATACATATTATCTGAGAATACTTGGGAATTACCTGGGAAGTTATTAAAAATACAGTTTCTTAGAATAGGGTTCAAGAAAACTTGATTAAGTCTTGAGGCCTTACCTTTTCACAAATATAAAATATGATTTTAATAGATTGAGTTTGAGAAATAATGATGAATAGTAGAAAGAAATAAACCCCACTCTCAGATTCTGAGCTGCCTCTAAAAGCCTAAGTCGAGTACCTTGTTTCCCGAGACCCTGGCCCACTCCAGTCCTCAGTGCTCTCACCTGGTCCTCCCTCACCCTGGCTTGGCCTGAGACACTCTGGCCTACACCATCTTGTATCTAGTCTCACGTGACTGCATCCTGATTGAATAATCCTTGAGCCTTAAACAGAGATGTGTCAGAGTCCCTTGGGGAAGGGCTTTTCTTAAGTGCAGAGGTCAAGGTACCCTGGGCTCCTGACAATTTGTCCAAAGACACGAGGTGAGGCAGAGGCCACTGTCATTTGGAAGAACTCTGCAGACAGATCCCCACCACCTTTACCCCTGCCTCCCAGCGCACCTGCTTGGTAAGTCCTAACTCTGCAGACAGATCCCCACCACCTTTACCCCTGCCTCCCAGCGCACCTGCTTGGTAAGTCCTAACTCTGCAGACAGATCCCCACCACCTTTACTCCTGCCTCCCAGCGCACCTGGTTGGTAAATCGTACGCTGATCACTCTGTAAGGTCCTTGAGGGCAAGGACTAGCTAGCCTTTGTGTCTAGCTTTCACACAGATCATTGCACCATCTTGAGTTTGATGAGTGTTCAATCAAGAGATATGAATTGTTCAGATGATTGATGTTTGAGTGACGTGCAAAACCTGGTGACTACTCCGGACACTCCTGCCACGCCTGTGTACTACAGATTCTGAAATACCTGATAAATGTACTTATTTCACAAGTGTGAATGTTGCCACTGACAGGAAAAATCACCAAGAGATGGTATAGGTATTGGAAAAAAGGATGGTCTCTCACTTTTCCTGGAGCACAAAATCAAGGGCTCCTACCCATCCTAAATGTTGCTTACTTTGGAGAGTCCAGGGTCATGTCCAGGACAACATCCCCAGCATGAATAGCCAACATTGGTGGAAGTTTTAAGTTCTTTTAAGGACTATTCAGACAGTCTTTAAATGTCGAAATCACATTAAAGTTGATGCCACCTAGCAGAAAATAATCATGTGTCACTGGGGTCAGCCCTAGCACTTAGAAAATACTGTGACAGCCTAGATTGTCTAACAAGTCTAACACTACCTGAAAGCTTTTTGTACACCAACTAAAGGAGATGACTTAAGACTTAAGGGACTTTACACCACTCCAGGTGTCCTCGTTCTAGAAGACACTGAACATGTGGATGGACTGTGTTTGGATTATGAACACCATGTTCCAGGAAGTTGTGTGAGCCTAATTCCCAGCATCTGAAAGACACCTGCTAATTTAAAATTTCAGAAAAAAAACGGTGTCCTGATTCTTATTCAGAAACTGCTGGTTTAGCTCAGATACAAATCACTGACCTCAGATGGGGTCACTCATCACTCACCTGCTTCCTTCCAAATCAGCATCACCCCTGGACAGACTCCCTCAGACCTGGAGTCATAACCTGTTGACTTCTCATGGGATTGAAGTCATATGGAGAGAACTGTTTGTTCAGGGGGAAAACTTACTAGTAGTAACTTTTAAAAGAAAAGAAATCCTTGGAAAGCCAGTGAAATAATGAAAGAAAAGCACTAAAGGGAGACAAAGGAAAGGAAGAGGGAGGATGGGAGAGATTAACACTGGGATAAAAGGACAAAATAAATAGAACCGCTCTCACCAGTGTGGGTAACTATGCTCTGTGCAATCCAGTAAGGGACTGAATAGAGCACCAAACTGGAGGGGCATGAACTTGTCTGCTTGACTGAAGACGTCCATCTTCTCTGACCCTCGGATACCAGCATGCCCACTTCTCGGGCTTCCAAACTCATACTAACCTTCACCAACAGCTCTGCTCTGTCTCTGTGTTGGAGAGAGCACTGTGGGACTTCTCGGCCTCTGTAACTGTATGAGCCAACTCCTATAATCCCTCTGTATTGCTCTATCTCCTATAAGCTCAATTTCTCTGGAGAATACTGACTCATCCTGATGGAGACTACTGCTCTTCTAGAGGTCAGATAGCCTCATTCTGTGCCTGGCTGTGCCATGCATGAACCATCTCATCCATTTATCTCCTTAGTATAGGATTTTCTTATCTGTGAAATGAAAGTTTTTGAGTAACTAATGCTGCTCTAGAAACTAGAAATACATTAATTCTTCCGTGGGATATTTCCCTTTTAAGGATGTTAGACAAAATCATGATACCCAGAGGGAAGCCATGTGAGGACAGGGCGGCTCTGCAAAGCTTTGGTTAGAGATAGCTTTCATGACTTTTCTTAGACACTCCCAGGCTCTGTCCAAAGGGTGAAACCTAGACAGCATTTCCAAAGCAAGGCCACCACCCACCTTCTGCTAAGCCTTGGGTATGTACCCCCACCACACACACACTTACTTTTGGTTAGTAACTGTTAAAAAATTCATATACCTCCATGTGACCTCCATACCTTATTCCCACCTCCAAGCTCCATCCTAAAGAGCTAGGAGCTTCTGCAGAACAGGTTTGGTGAAGTTCCTGGGTGGGGAAGTTTCAGCACTAAATAGCGTATGGAAACCACTCGAATCCAGTGTTGGATGGGAAGGACATGTGAGAAAAGGACATGACTGGACTGAACTTCAAGACAGGCATAAACATCATTATTCCTCAGTGACGAGAAAGGGGTGAAGTCAGAATGCTGGTGGGGAGAGGGAAGGGCACTTGCCTTCAAAGTTACAAATTCCACCCAGAAAAAAAGTGTTTAAAGTATAAATGGATTAGAATAAACAACAACAAAACCTAATCAATACATCTTAGTATTTTCCTGTCCCAATTTTGACTAAATCAAGACTTTAATTTTAGCAGATTTATAAGATAATATAAACCTCCCCACCCCTGTAAGTAGCTTCATGCTCATTTACCCATGAAAAATAAAGACCCTGAAATGCTAAGCTAAAGTACATGGCTACACCCACAGTTAACAATGACAGAAGGTAGTGAAAGGGTAGGCTTGATGCCTTAATAGAGCGCTTAAGTCCTAAAATGCCTTAGAACCATGGTGGGAGTCTCCCACAAGAATTAGTGTCAATTTATTTCTCCCAGGGATTAGCCTAAATCAATCTTTCTCAAGACTGAGTATACACCAGACTCGCTTGGAGAGCCCCACCCTGGGCTTCCTTCAGACTCAGCCCATTTGGAGGGGCCCAGAGTGGCTTTTCAAGTGCCATCAATATTGATGTGAATCTGGGATTGGCCTGGATCATATCTTGGGGTCTGAATTTGGGGTACAATAGGCTGCTTCCATCCAACTTTACCAGCTCTGCTGCATAGCTCCAGTATCAACTTGATACACCCCAGTAGAAGGAACCTCAGCTGAGGAACTTCCTCCATTGGACTAGCCTAGGGGCATTTTCTTGAAATTGAGTGATATGGGAGAGACTATCCTACTGTGGGTGGTACCACCGCTGGGCAGGGGTTCCTGGGTTGTTAAGAAAGCAGGCTGAGCAGAGGCCAGGCAAGCAAGCCAGTAAGCAGTGTTCCTCCCAGATCTGTGTTGCAGGTCTTGCTCTGAGCTTCTGCTTTGGTTCCCTCCATGATAAGCTGTAAGCTGAAGGCAAAATAAACCTTTTCCTCCACAAACTGGTTTTGGTCGGTGTTTTTATCTCAGCAGTGGAGAAGCAAATAGAGCAGCAGCTTCCACACAAGCTGAGGAGTGTGGCTTCAATCTGTGGCAGAGAGAAAGCACAGCTAGTCTAGAAAGTGTAGGCCCACGAGCAAAGACTGGGACACAGTGTGAGCTACCTGCTTTTCACAGCTCACAAGCAGGCTTTGTCTTGACTCTATGTAAACTCAAAACCCGGGGCCATAGAATCATTTCTACCTTAGGAGCAACGCACGGTATCTGTGAATCTCTTCTTTCTCCTTCCCTTTCTTTTTTCCTCTCACTTTATTTCCCTTCTTCTTTCCCTCCAGAAACAAGACAAGAATACAAAAACAAAACAAAGTCAAAGTTGGAACTCTTGTCAAGGTTATTGATTCTAAAGACTGCCTCTGTTTTTTTTTTCTGGAGCTTTCTCTAATAGAAGGAGTAGGGGCCTATCCTTTACAGTGCTAACTTGGGAGCCCCTGCCATTGAGCAGGACTTTAGGGTCTGGCCAGTACAAAGACAGGCTCAGCCATGAAAGTCAGGGGAATCATCCATCTCCTTGTCAATGGCACACATCACTCTGCTGCTTCCAGCCCTATACACACACATCATTTTGCATGATTTATGGTCCTAATTAGATCCCGGTGGCAGTATTCCATCAGCTAACAATGCATATCCTAATCACCTTTTCCTCATACAAATGATTTCCTTAACTTTGCATGCATAACTTAACAGCTTTTATTTTAAAAACTCTGGTTAGCAGCTTTCCTGTGGTAACCAGTAGGGGTGCTATGATAAGAATCTAATTTGCTGTAAAAATGACTCATTTGTCAAATAAGCATTAAAATAATTGTTCCCCTTTTGACTGTTACCCTGCTGTTTCCAGTCATTTTCTAAAACTAAATTATTTACTCATTTGAAAGTTCAGCTGTGCATATTTTAATTGATATTCCCTCATAGGACTCATATTGTTAATGACAATAATTAACCTGAAAAGGCTGCTAAATAATTATGCTGGAAAGATATGAAGTATTTGCACAGAAAGTAAAATCAGCATTTGAAAAACTATCAAAATGTAAAACTTTCATATTTTATGACAAAGCACGGCAATAGCTCATAATCAAATTAAAGAGAGAAAGGGAAATGTAGATTATATGATTTGATGCAGAATACTTTATGTTTTCAATATAGAAAAGGAGTCTAGCTAACAAGATTACTCTGTCATCTCCATAAACTCCCAATATTACTGTTCTAGCTGGCGATATGAATTGTTCTCCAGCTCTTAGCATGGCGGGAGCTGGATGAGTGAGATAGCTCTGGTAAGAACACCTAACACAACTTCATTGTCTCTCTGCTGTGTGAACCCCTCTGCGATGGGCTCTGCAGGCTTCATGCAGCCACACCTGATAGACTGCACCTCTTTCCCAGGAAGGGCTGAGAAGTTCTCAACAGATAATAACTCATTCTCCTGGACAGAATAAGAACAGAATTCTGAAAAAGGAGCCCTTGACTCCACAACCTTGGCAGGCAAAGAGATGGCAAAGGGGGCAGTCAACATATCAATATGTGGTCTTCCTAGCAGCCTACCAGATGTCTAGTTCCTAGAATCCACAATAGAACCCATGGGCAGAACAGGAGACCATTCATGCATCAAGCTGTTATTCTTGTAGGAGTTTTGTAACGGCATGAGGAACTGGCAATGTGTGTTCCATAGATGCTTTGAACGAAAAAGCCAGAAGTGATTTTAGAAAGCACTGAAGTGCTAGAACTTAAATTAAGATTTCCACTGGTATATTGGTATAAGTCTTCCATATGTCAAGAACAACCAATGGATATCATTACTCAACTTTATTTTTTGTACATTATAAGTGATACCACTGATAGCACAAAAATCTTATAACAAAATAATAGTAACACTGTATTTATATCATTCTAGTTATTTTTGGTCACAGGTGCAAAGACTAATGTTAATGGCAAGCAGAAGAATAACTTAGGAGTAAATGGCCACACCCCACTTCCATAAATATCTCCTGTAAACACTGAATATTGGGGGGATGATGCATGGAGTAAGTGGTGAGAACAGTGCTAATTGTGTTTGTCATAGAATAAAGTTGCAAAGTGCATTAAAAAGCAAGACTTTGCTGGAGAGATGGCTCAGCAGTTAAGAGTTCCTACTGCTCTTGCAGGGGACCTGGGTTCAATTCCCAGCACCCACATGGCAGCTAAGAACTGTCTTTAAGCCAGGTGTGGTGGTGCACACCTTTAATCTTAACACTCGGGAGGCAGAGGCAGGTGGATCTCTGTGAGTTCAAGGCTAGCCTGGTCTGCAGAATGAGTTCCAGGCCATTCCATCCCCCAGCTGGGGCTACAGGGAGACCCTGTTTCAAAAAAATAATAATAATAATAAGCAAGAATTTATGATAATAAATATTTGGATTTACTTCTTCAATAGTCATTTTTCAGACAAGCATTTATTTACCTAGCAGCTACTATAACAATAGCAATGGAAAAAGCAGTGGCAGACAGGACAGACTGACACTCTGTCCACAAGTTGCCCACATTCCGACAGGTAAACCAACAAGTGATTCCACTGCAGGACACTGTAGTGAGAGTATTGTGAAATCATCCTTATCTCCAAGTCTTCAGATACAATGCAAAGACATAGCTGGGCTCAAACAGATGCATGTCCCCGAATGGGAAATAGGAAGTAGGGCATTTGGAAAAAGCAGTTAGCCACCTGGGCTCCACGTGGAGAAGCCAGCATTGGAGCAAGCCATCCGCTCACACAAGACGAGAAGGCTATGTCTGGAACCGAGCAGGTTATCTCCTACAGCTAAAACTAGACAGCAGGATGTGAGACTCCTGCCATATTTCCTCAAGTGCTACCAAGCTAGGTAGACACATAAGCAGGTTTGCAAATAAGCCCTGAGATAAGCTTTCATTTGCTGTGTGCTTGGACCTGCCATACCCTTATATCATCTTAAGCAGGAATCAAAAGCTATTATAAGATCCAACTCAGGAAAAGCAAGAGAGAGGGAGGAAGAGGCAACCAGGAACCACTAGGCAAAGAGAGGTGAAGTCTAGGGTCAGCAGAGAAGGGGCATGCAAAACAAGACTGCAACAAAATAACAGCAGCCAGAGTGGGCCAGGAACCCCCACTGGGAGTTCAGCTTAGAACACTTGATGAAATGGTGATATGACTGAGGAGCAGAGTCTGTCAGGTGGTGATTCAAAATGGGCAGGAGGACCAAGCTGGGCAGGGAAGAAAGTCAAACAAGGGAAAAGTGCTGAGGGCTAGAAAATGCCGAGTATCCCAAAGGTAAGGTCCTTGCAGCCCACGGCTGAGAAGACAAGGCAAGACTGCAGATGGCTTCATCAGGGAAGGTGCAGTGGGTGTCGGGAAGGCCTACGGGACAGCCACAGAGCAAATGGGGGCAGCCACACAGAGGTTGCAACTAGGAGCTGTAGTGAAGAAGGAACTGAACAGCCAAGTGACAGTCATGTGCATGATGCATCAGCCTTGATAAGCAGAGGTTACAACTAGGAGCTGCAGAGAAGAAGGAACTGAACAGCCGAGTGAGAGTCATGTGCATGATGCATCAGCCTGGATGAGCAAAGTAAGAGGCCAATATCTTCACAGAAGAAGAAGGAGGAGGAGGAGGAGGAGGAACCAAATGAGAGCAGGAAGGAAGAGGGGAGAGAGAAAGAAGAAAGTGACAGCAATTACATCTGAAGGCCTGTGCTCAAGGAAAGCCAGGTTTTAGCTGAACTAGAAAATGGATGACAAATTAGAGACTGGGAATATATACAAAGGAATTCACCATCAAAGCCAATTCTAGGAGATAAAATGGAAATGTTTGCAAGGCAGGGAGCTTGGAGAGACTGTCAGTTGAGCTTGTCTCATTCAACAAACAGTTCTGAGTGCCTCCCAAGGATCACAGCATGTAGATGGTATTGGGAGTGTACAGTCAGAGGGGACAGGATCACACCATGTAGATGGTGTTGGGGGCGTACAGTCAGAGAGGACAGGATCACACCATGTAGATGGTGTTGGGGGTGTACAATCAGAGAGGATAGGATCACACCATGTAGATGGTGTCGGGGGCGTACAATCAGATAGGACAGGATCACACCATGTAGATGGTGTCAGAGGCGTACAATCAGAGGGGACAGGATCACACCATGTAGATGGTGTTGGGGGCGTACAATCAGAGGGGACAGGATCACACCATGTAGATGGTGTTGGGGGCGTACAGTCAGAGAGGACAGGATCACACCATGTAGATGGTGTTGGGGGCGTACAGTCAGAGAGGACAGGATCACACCATGTAGATGGTGTTGGGGGTGCACAATCAGAAAGGACAGGCACTTTCCTCAAGGTACTCTTCAACCATTCACTATAAGCTATGTTGGAGCTCCTGCTGAGCAATCTCCTGATGACATCATGGTGAAAGAAAGGACTGTTGCAATACTCTCAAGAGGAGATTATGATTACTGTCACTTTCAGGAGTCAAGATGTGCCATGGTAAAGACCCCGACTTCAAGGGTCACCTAGCATGTTCTAGCACAGCCCAGGCAGTAAGGTGGCATACCTTCTGGGCAAATGCAAGTGGAAGGGGACCCACTAGTTCCAAACTCCTGTCTCCAGCACTCTGGTCTTAAGGTGTCAGCAAGGACTAGTGAACAAAGCGAGCCAGCAGGAACTTGGCCATCACAGGGGCAGCTGAGCCCAGCTTCTCTGACTGTCTCCATCGGAGGGAGGAGCTCACTCTTATTTCTGGTAACAATGCATATAGCAGAGGATTGGGCACACAGTAGATGTGCAGTAAGTGTGGAGGTGAGGTCAACCAACCATTGAAATATTTAACAGTGGGCCAAGTAGCCTCACGTTAATTATCTATCAAATTAGTAAAATCATTATAAAGCAATTATTTATAAAGCTCTCCTTCCTTGAATGCTACCAGATATAATCACAATTATTTCTCTGACTTTACATATGAGAAGCAAGGTTCAAAAGTTAAATGACTTACCCACAATTAGTGGTGGAGACAGGACTAGAGCCTACCAAACCCTGGGTGGTTTCTGCCATCAAATGCTGTAGGCAGGAGTGTACTAGTCACTCTTCTGTTTCTGTGATAAAACACCAGGACCAAGGCAGTTTACAGAAGAAAGGGCTCATTTGGCTTATGGTCCAGAGGGTTAGAGTCCATCCCGGCAGGAGAGGCATGGCAGCAGGGGAGGCATGGCGGCAGGGGAGGCATGGCGGCAGAGGGGACTGCAGCAGAAAACTGGGCACTCACATCTTCAAACGCGCAGGAAACAGAGGGCAAGCTGGCACCATGCTGTAAACTCTCCAAGCCCATCCCGAGAGACCGAGAGACATGCTTCCTGAACAAGGTCACCCTTCCTAGTCACTATGGTTAAGAGTCATGCATACTCCATTTTTACATTTTACTGAAATTTTACATGCTCAGTTCATGATTTTAAATGTCTAGGTTTTCAGCCTGGTGTGGAGGCACACGGCTTTAATCCCAGCACTTGGGAGGCAGAGGCAGGCGAATCTTTGTGAGTTCAAGGCCAGCCTGGTCTACATAGCGAGTTCCAGAACAGCTGGGGCTACAGGGAGACCCTGTCTCAAAAAGACCAAAAAAAAAAAAAAAAAAAAAAAAAAAAAAAAAAAAAAAAAAACTCTAGGTTTTCAATACTCCAAAATGTCTGAAGACACAGTGGGCCACAGACTTAAGATTTCTGCTTCTCCCTCTGTTTTCTTCTACAGAAACATTCTCAAGTGTCTACCTGTTCTAGAAGGGGCATTTCCAGAGGTGACCCCTTCTTCAGAATAGTCCGACGGCATCAGGCCTCTGTCAGGCATAAACTTCCAGGCACTCAGCTCATTCTGGGCTTGTTCCAGTTTGTCTTTAGTCTGTTCGGTTCACCTTTCATTTTTAGGAAAAACAACTTGATCACTGGGTCTACTATTGTGGATCTCAGTTGTGCAACACTGGGCTCCCAGACTTGCTCGAGGTACTGGACTTGAGTAGTGCACACTTGCATCTCCTGCTGCTTGGTTGCTAGTCTCATGACAAGGATGTTCTCCCTTCATGCAGACTCCTGCTGCTGTTGCTTTAGTTTTTCTTCAGATTCCCTTCAGCCAGTCACATCATTCGAGTTAAGATCTGTGTACTTCCTCCAAAGCTTGAACATATGCTTCATATTGTTTCCATCTTAGAATTAACTCACCCCACGCCATTACTTTGAAGTCTATTTCACTCAGATGAACCTTTTTGGGGAAGAGGTTCTTTTTGGTCATCTTGAATCCTATGCAGCTGGAGGCAGCCTGCTATTGCCCTGCCCGGCCCTGCTGCTCGCCTTTATTTGCCTGTCTCCCAGCCACCAAGACAGGTTTTATATTTACAGTCTTCAACAGGAAAGAACGGTAAGAGGCTGGAGAAATGGGCTCATGAGTATTAAGACACTCTGTTGTTCTCCCAGAGGACCTGGGTTCAATTCCCAGTCCCCCACATGATGCTACAACTCTCCATAATTCTAGTGCCAGGGGATCGTAACACTCTTCTGGCCTCTGTGGGGCATTGATATTTGTGGTACACTTTACATAGGCTGTAGGAAACACCATACACATAAAATGAAAATAATAAATAAAATGATTTTTTAAAAAGAAAATGACAGTATGAACCCTGTCAATTTCCATTTTAAATAAGAAAGTTAAAATTCAGAGAGGTTGATTACTTATGCTAAGTGTTACATATATTATAATAATATATATAATATATATATATATATAGAGAGAGAGAGAGAGAGAGAGAGAGAGATGTATTGTTACTATAAATTCAAGACAGAATTCTTTCTTCTATTCTGTTTGGCTTCATAAATCAGCTCCTGAAGGTTTTTGCCTAAATCTTCAACCCAAAGTATTATGAAATTCATAGTCAGAAAGAATTTTGGCAGTTTTGTGTTGAGTACTGAGCTACCCTCTTTTCTCTATTACTTGGGCAAAAACAAGGAAGTGAAGAGACAAAATGGAAGAGGAGAAGGAAGAAGACGTGGAGGGAGGGAGGGAGGGAAGAAGGAAGAAAGGGAGAGAGAAGATAGCATTCATTCATTCAATATTTAGACAGTGCCCACCATGAGCTGGTCACTGTTCTAGACACTGAGGACAAAGAAGGGAGTGAAGTGGGTGAAATCCCGACCCTTTCAGAGCATCTAGTTCAACGACTTCCCATTCCTCAGTGGGCCCGGATCTCACCATAGGCACCACCCCTGCCCATCCCCATGCTGAGTCATTCCCACCTCTGCAAAGACCCCCAGTCCCTGAGGAGAGGCAGATCACCTTGTGATCAGCACATAGGCAAAGATGTACAAGGACTGGATTTTTATAGGACAGGGTTTGAAATAGTCCCCTCGTGGCTGTTCGGGAGAGTTTGCAGCCCTCTTCTCCATTGGTCAGAGGAAGGGTGTGCAGAAAACTGAAAGAACCAGATGGTAAGCCAGCCCCAGGATGCCATGGCCGAATTGACATGCCCTAAAGATACATTTCTCTGCCAAAGCTCAGCTTAATATGGACCGTGTGATGAATCTAAGGGCCACGTTGAGATGGTGCATTTCCACCCCAGCCATCAGAAATGGTTATTTCCTTTTAAAGGGCTTTTGCGATGCTGCCTGCCCCTCCTCTCTGGGCAGTGCTCCTTGCTGCCAAGCCTATTTTTATGGTTTGTCTCCAAAACAAGTGCAAAATAGTGCTGGCCTCAGATGAGTCCCTCTGGCCACTGGAACACCATCTGCAAGTTGAAGGGGAACAGTAAACACTGCAGGTTAAGTAACTCATTACTAATATTTTCCTTAAGCTCTGAAACTTTTTAAACAAACAACAACAACAATTGTCTCATAATAACCTTCCAGAGGTTAACAGCCAGCAGGTGGCCCAGCTCAGCTGAAATGCAACCCAGACAGCTGTTTGATTATAAACTGTTGGTTCTTATGGTGATCTGGGGAAAGCTTCTTGCCGAAAAAGGGTCTTCTCTTAAAAATCCCTAATGAAACAACACATAAATGTCAAAGTGACGAAAATAAGGAAGCGTGTCATAGACTAAGCATTTTAATGTCCTTTCTGGCTCCCTCCAGAGTGCACTCTGGACCGAGCCTCATATAATGGCACAGATTCTGAAGGAGGCGGTGCGCAGCATGAATTTTTATGACCCAAATAAAACTTGAAGAGAGTCACTTTCTCTGCCACAGTCGGTGTCTTCAGCAGATGTGTGGGAGGCTCAGGTTTCAAACCAACCACCCCAGCCAATGTTTTACCTGGACCCAGAGACACACAGAGTGCAATGCCCGGATGTAAGGAAAGCCGGACAAATGTAGCGTTATCCTGTCTGTCTCAGAGCCATTAAGACATGTGCAGGGATTCCCTCGGGAAGCCTCTGCAAAGCTGGAGAACGTTGTGAGAGCTGATAAAATGCATGGAGATTGGGGGTGGAAAGTTCCTAAACAAAACCCTGCATTAGCATCACACGGGCCCTGCAGAGCGATGGCTGTTTTCTTCCATGAATGATGAAATGAGACAAAGGAAAATCACTCTTTAAGTCAGTATTTAATTACTGGTGTATTATATTACAATCAAAACCATTTCAGAGAGTTCATAAAACAAAAATGTTAAACCTTTTTAAACAGAAATCAAGTGCTGAAATACAAAAGGCTTGGGACTACAAAGGAAAGCAGTTGAAATGGCAGTCCCCTATTTTTTTTAAATATAAATAAGGAATAAAATAAAAAGGGTAAAAGAGAATTTTGCAGATCCTAGTTAAGCTGCAGTTAATTACTAGGAAAGTGAGATTATACAGTGTAAGAAAGGATAGTTTGGGATTTGGCCCATGTTTGGTAGGGTCTTCTGATCTGATCATGTAAGCAAAAGTTAGTAACCACACCAATCCCCAAAGACAAGATGGGTGGAGAACTCGCAAAAGCCCATCGTGCTTTGCAGGGCAGAGGCACCCAGGGTCCCAGCAAAGCCAAAGAGGGATAGTGATGTGGTTGAAACAGATTTCATTCAGAAAAATTACTGCAGGACTGAAAAAGAGACCCCAGTATAGACCTCGGCTCACTCCCAACACTGGCTCAGGAGTGGGAGGGGGGGGGGGCTCATAGATTGAAAACTACGGAGAGGAGACACCACAGGTAAGGGGGACAATGACTAAGCAAGGCCAAGAGGAATGATGGGAAGCCAGGCCAAGGTGTTCAGACATCACTTAAGGGATATCAGACAACAGAGAATCTAACCAAATATCAAGGACAATCAGATACCAAGTATAGGGCAGTCTGGCCAAACAAAGCTGGCAGAATCCTTGCAAGAACTAGAAAACAGAGGTAACACAAAGCCCCAAAGTCAATGCCCAGTGGACAAAAAGATCCAGACGAGCCTCACTAAACTCTGGCTCAGGAGACAACCTTTGTCAATACTTTGTGGAGAGAGGGCAGTACAGCCATGAGAAGCAGGGTGGACGTTAGATGAAATCAATTCTCACTGAGTCTTTGAGGGCTTTTACACCACACCGGACCTACATCACATCATTTAACTTCTGCACGGCTCTTTGGGTTTGAACAGGAAAAGTCCCTCACTGTGTTGAATGCTCCCAGCTGACGGTGTGATTTGGGGAGTGGGCAGACGTTCTAGGAAGTGGGATCTGGCTGAGGACTAGGTTTCCAGGGTCACGTGTTTGAAGGCGGCCCACTCCCTAGTCTTTTCTTTCTCCCCCTCTTCCTTCTCCTCCTCCTTCTCCTTTTCCTCCCCTCTCTCTCTCTCTCTCTCTCTCTCTCTCTCTCTCTCTCTCTCTCTCTCTCTCTCTCTCTGCCCCTCCCTCCCTCCCTCTCTCATCTCTCCCACCTCTGTCTGCATGAGGTTAAGAGCTATACCAGAAGCTCCCACCACTCGTACTGACCATGGGACCAGAATCAACAAAGCCAAGAACTACGAGTAGAAACTTCTAAAACCATGAGGCAAAATAAGTTCTTGCTTCCTAACTCGCTTCTGTCAGGCATTTTGTCACAGCTATAAGAAAAGCTAGCTAACCTACGGGTCAATACTCCGTGTACACCTGCTAGGCAATGTGAAGCTATGAGCATCAAGGTCAGTTTCCTCCCCAAGCTTGCAGTCTCCAAACCATGAACTGGAACATTTAACACAAAAGCCTGAAGGGCGCTCCTCACTGTCCCTGACATATTTGTCACATTCGTGTTTATTATTTAGTTAGGAAGCTTCTAAGAACGTTGTATGTGTGAGGAAGAATGAGCTTAGCTGCAGAGTTGAGGAGCAGCGATTTCCATTCTCAAGTTAATTCCACAGGTGGGTAAGCCGGGCCACGTGAGGATCTCAGGAGTGAGACAAGCTCACCACAACACTACAGACTTCCAATATTGCTCCCATTACTTCTGAAATTCCAAATGTAATTAATAGCTATATACATTTCATGTTAGAGAACCAACCTTATTTTGCTTTAGAAAGTTATGTAGCTGGGGCTGGAGAGATGGCCTAGCGGTTAAGAGCATCAACTGCTCTTGCAGAGGACCTGGGTATGATCCCACATGGTCACTGAGAACCGTCTTTAACTCCAGTTCCAGGGGAATCCGACACCCTTGTCTGACCTCTGTGGCACTGCACAACACAGGTGCACAAACCTACATGCAGACAGTACATTCATACTCTTAAAAAATAAATAAAATTTTTTAAAAGTTTTTTTTTTTTAAAGAAAATTATGTAGCCTCTCTGAAATAGTTGTGTATTCTGGCTATAAGCTTCCTCACCTGTGGTAATGCAGCCATCGGGCCATTTCTAGAGAGTATGCCCAGCAATCTCCAGCTGACACATGGCAGCATAAGGTGAAGTCGAGGCCTCTGATCCTCAGTGGTATGCAGACGTAGCATTTGTCTTTGGCACCTCCTGTGAGGAGCCTGGTGGCCTCCAGGGCTCTCTGTGCTTCTGTCTGAACCTATGCATGCCTTTTAGCATTTTCTTCCTTGTGACTTAACCCCACTAACACCAGGCCCATGCTCTTTTTAACAATCAAAATTCTTAAGGCTGATAATACTTCAAGGAAACCTTTCCCACTGATCCACGTTAGCCGGTTGTGTTAGTTTGCTAAAGCTACCATAGCAAAGGATCAAAGACTGAGTTTCGTCAACAAAAGAAACTTACTTTCTCACAGTTCTGTAGTCTAGAAGTCTGAGATCAATATGATCAATGTGTTGGTATAGTTGTTTGGGATGTCTCTTCTTGATTGGGAGATATATTAGCTCCTTCTTGTCTCTCTCAAGGTATCTGGCAGGAGCAATTCAGGGGAGAATTGATTTCTTCTGGCCTGTGGCAGCTGCAGTAGACAGTTCATGCTTGGGGACGTGCAGCACAGATTGCTCGCATCTCTTCAGATCAGGATGCAGGGAGCTCAGCTGGAAGCAGAACTGGGGTCCAACTTTCATGCTTGCCCCTGGTGACCCCTGGCCACTGCCGAAGCCCTGTGCCCCAAAGAATGCACAGCCTCCCAAAGCAGGGCACCAGATGTTCAAACACATCAACCTGTAGGGGGCGTTCCACATTGAAGCCATAATGAAAGCACTGGTCTTCTCTGTCCTCATATGGCCTTCTCGATGCCTCTGTGTCCTAATTTCCCCTTTATAAGGTCACCATTCACAGTGGCTTCTTAAGCCACATCTCAAAATATAGTCATATTCTGATCCACTGGGTGCTAAGACTTCCACTGTGAATTGGGGTCTATAACAATACCCCAGTCACTAAAATTCTCTGATCATCTGACAGAAAGCCTTGGAGGATGTCCTAGATGTTTTATAATTATATAAGTCCAAGAGTTGAAAAACTGGTATCCCTGTGCCCATTTCCTGGAAATACCTAATGGAGTTCCCAGTTTATCTAGGGACCTGATGTCATTATCAAGTCAAACATGAAAATTCCCACTTGATAACAGTGAGTTGAGATTCTAAGTGGTTTTGGCAAACATTTCTCAGTCAGTTTAAAGAGAAGATTCATAATGCAGTGTTTTATATAAAATGAGCTCAAAATAAGGTAGCATGCCATCCATTACTTAAAAACAATTTAATGTTTGATTTTCTCAATAGTAAACTTAAATGTGACCACTTCCACAGAAGCTGGATTGGTGTTTATCTTGAAGATATTTCTAAGAAGATCAGGAGGGCTGTGCTGCTGAAGTATTGAACACTAGTTGCTGAAAGATTTAGTTTTATTCCTTTTGATCGTGGAACTTCTCAAGTATATACAAAGGTAGAATGAATATAAACCCATCACCAACTTGAACAATTATCAATATGGGTTCAATCTTGTTTCATATCTACCTGACCCTCTTTCCACTAGGGGTTATTTTAAAAAGAATTTTCATGCATCACGCATGCATCATTCACATACATTGACCCAGACCAGAGGCTGCTCGGTCACACCACCTGCAACCTTGTAGCTGATTCTGTGGACAGGCCCCAAACTCCGAGATATCAAGTTCTACTGGTGCCAAACCCTGAATAATGAATAAATATGAACTAAAAGGGCTCTTCCTTCCCACTCTCCCAATACCCTCAAGGTCTCACATTCCTTCCTCTACATATAAGATCACTTCCCCCTCTGCCTCCAGAGAATGAGAAACAGCCTGACTACAAGCACATATTGTGGGCTGCTCATCAACCACAAGGCATGGAATGTCCCCTTCCTATGAAACTTAGAAGAAGGGACCCCACTCTGCCTCAAGGGCTTGGATTCTCCCTAGAGCCTCTGCCATGCTGTCTTTCCATGGTGTTAAAATCTCTTCTAACAAGTCTCATACCCACCAGGACAATCTGTCTCAGTGTCACCCTTGAGCCCCCAAACCAAGAGAGAGAGAGAGAGAGAGAGAGAGAGAGAGAGAGAGAGAGAGAGATGTTTTAAATCAAGCCATGTATGGTGGTACAAATCTATAATTCTGACAATTTTGAGGCCAGCCTAGGGAGACATGGTAAGACCATGTCTGAAAATAAAGGAAAGAAAAGGAAGGAAGGAAGGAAGGAAGGAAGGAAGGAAGGAAGGGAAAAGAAAAAGGAAAGGAAAGGAAAAAAGGAAAGGAAAGGAAAGGAAAGGAAAGGAAAGGAAAGGAAAGGAAAGGAAAGGAAAGGAAAGGAAAGGAAAGGAAAGGAAGAGAGAAATCAGACACTTATGACTGATGATTTTTATCTAGACCAAGCAACTGCAAACTACAGCCTGTGGGCAGAACCAGTCACTTCACTGTTCCTGTAAATTGAGTTTGAGCATAACACAGTCATGGCCATTGCTTCACACAGTGGTCACAACCACAGACCTGAATAGCTGTGATAGAGATCATGTGGTTTGCAAAACCTGAAGTATTTACAGTCTAATCTAGGTTCATCTCAATTGCTAACCTCTCATTTTCTAATTCTATCTTTTTTAGTACCTGAAATATTCCTAGGAAGAGAAACATCCCATCAGTATTTCATTATTTATGTTCTCTACCTACAGGGCAATCAGACTCACGCTAGACTATTTCTTTCTACTCACAACTTTTTAAAACAAACTCACTGTGGTATTCTGCACAAGTAAAGCTAAGGTGTTATTTTGTTCACTCTACTTTATGGCATTAGTGTGAATAGTTTACATCCATTGCACTTAATTTTATCAATGCTTCCAAAGCTTCCCTTTTCTACGTAGAAGCTTGTCTATCTCCTGAATTCTTTTGAGGTCATCTCATATGATCAAGAATTTTATTACAAGATACCTCAGCCCAGGAATTGTTTTCCCTGCGCATGAAATAACCTGCTTTTCCAAGAAGCTGTGGTCCCTTGGCAGGAAATGATCTTTGACAAACAAATAAAAACCTAGACATAGTAATATAAGCTGGTCATTATATTTATGTCATTTTGAAAATAGAATTTTACAGCATTCCCTTTTTAATAATGAAAAGTATGAACTTATATTGATTCTTCAAGTTCAGGATTACAGGATTTTTCCTTTGGCTTACTGTTCTTTCATTATTATTATTTCTTTCCTTAAGAAAGGATTTTATTTGTTTGTGTGTTTGTCTGAGTGGATGCAAATGTACATGAGCTCCTGCACGTACATGAGCTCCTGCAAGTACATGAGCTCCTGCATTCCCCTGCACATGGAGGCCAGAAGGAGGCATCTGATCTCTCAGAGCGGGGGTTACAGGTGCTTGTGGGACACCCAGATTATTAAGTGGGTGCTGGAATCTGAACCCTGGCCCTCATCCTGTGGCAAGTGCTCTTAACCACTGAGCCATCTCTCCAGCCCATCCATTATTGTTTAAGTCTCTCTGAAAAACCTCAGTTCTAACCAAACCAAAATAAATACTTTGAATCATCCTATTGATATACACTAGTTACCTTCATGGTACCTCATAAGAGGTGGAATATGGTCAAACTACATTATATACTTGTATGAAATGCTCTTAATGGAATCCATCCAGTACAATGATTTTGCCCCAATTAAACCCTCTATTGTAGACCTAAGCTAATATTTTTTATGAAACAAAGTATTTTGACACGACTGTTTCAAAACAAATCAAATTGCTGAAGCATTGTTTTTACTACTAAGGAATCTTTGCAACAGAAACCACAATCCCCACCCAGCCTCTGAACTACAACCAAGATGGGACAAGGGATAGGTTGAGGTTCAGAAATGAGGCGTGTCCATTGGATACATCATTTAAAACATTATAAGGAGGAAATATCATGTTCTTTCATTTTGGTTTCTTTTCAAACCGACAATTAGCCTGAAAGGAGTAATAATTAAAGCCATTACTACTAATTTACCATTTTGTATTTATAGGCTTTCATAGGAACAAAGAAGGAGTTTGAAATCAACCCCCAATCAAGAGAAGGGGAGTCAAAGAAGAACATGAAGAGAATCAAAACTGAATGTCTCCAACTGCAAAAAGAAAATAATAATAATAATAAGGCTGTTTCTTCTTTTTAATTTTATTTATTTTTGTATGTGTACGAGTGTATTGTCTGCATGTAGGTTTGTGCACCCGTGTCGTGCAATGCCGTGGAGGTCAGAAGAGGGTCTTGGATTCCCCTGGAACTGGAGTTCTCCTGGAATTAGAGTTACAGACTGTTCTCAGCCGCCATGTGGGTGCTGGGGATGGAACCTGGGTCCTCTGCAAGAGCAGTCGGTGCTCTTAATCGCTAGGCTATCTCTCCAGCCCAAGGATAGCACAGCCGTTAAAGGCGGAGGCTAAGAACCGCAGAAGAAAAAAAAAAGGCTGTTTCTTTACCCCACTTTTCCTGAAAGTCATCTTTGTCGGTCTACCAGATAGAAGAGTAAGAGTAGCAGCATGGTGGTCGACATCTCCAAGCTTCCCTTCAACGTGGTTTCCGAGAGGCGTGGCTTCTTCTCTTGGAGTCTATCTCGTGCTCCTCTTTCCCTGCTTTTGTCCTGAGCTAGGGGATGCCAAACCACAGCCAAAACAGCCATGGCCAAAACAGCTGCCATTTTCTGGATATAAAGTTCTATGGGAAAACACCCAGCCATGTCTGTGGTAGTTTCTGCACTTCTGACAGTTGAGCAGTCAGAAAGCAGCTTTGGAGTACAGTGACAAAGGTATTCGCTATCTGACTTTTTACAGGAAAATACTGCCAGTGTCTAAAGTACAGGTTGAGCCTCATTCAATGTCTCAGAAGGCCAAGGTGACTTGGCCTTTCTGAACTCGAACAATAACCTGTAATTTAAACTTGCCAATGAGAATAGACTCACTATCTAAATGGGACAGAATTTTGGTTCTAGAAAATGTGCCAAACTCTTATGTGCATGTTTTGGAGTGATGCATATTGAAAGGAATAACACCACAATGACAACAACAACAAGTCTGCATCAAAGAACTGACTGAAAAGGTTAACTTCTGCTCAAAACAGTAAACTTCTGCATCAAGAATTTTGAGAGAGACTGAGAAAAAGATGAAAAACATGTTTGGCAGCTTGCATGAGCTCTGGAGGGGTGGGGGGGCAGGGAGAGGGGCACGGGTCTAGATTTGATTTGTAATTTTGTATGAAATGCACAGAACTTCAATAAAAATTGCCAAAAAAAAAAAAAAAAAGAAAAGAAAAAAGAAAATGTGTCAAACTGAAATTCAAGACAAATGTCTGCTAGGAATGATCTGAAGTCATGGGCATAGCTAGCAAGTTTTACAAGACCATCAACAACTGAATGGATAAAAACATATAGTCTATAACATAATGAAGTTTTATTTAGTCATAAAAAGGAATTAAATTACATCATTTGTAGAAAAATGGAAGGAACTGAAGATCATCACATTAAACAAAATAAACCAGACTCAGAAAGACAAATATGGTATATTTTGTCTCATATGTGGAATCTGGATTATATTGAATACAGTATTATTATCTAATAAGATATCTAATACATACATAGTACCAGTAGTAATATGTCTAGATAAAACATATATAGATAGATGAATATATGTGGTATATAGATATGAAAAAATTAGAAAGAGGGATTGTTTGGGGGAAAGATAGGAACTAGCAGGAGCTGGAAACGGAGATGAACAGGGTCAAAGCACACGGATACCTGAATGAAAATTTTTCAGTGAAGTTTATCTATATGAGCCAAATATAGCAGCTTCTATCCATAATTCTAGGCATCAATTTGTATAAGAATAAACACTAAAGGTTTTTTAAAGAATAAAACCACAAAATTCAAGTATTAAGGGCAATGGTGAATAATTTTTTTTTTTCATGTGTAACAGTGTCTTGCCTGTATGTGTATATAAGCAAGCCCACCACAAGTGTGCAGTGCCTGTGGAGGCCAGGAGAGGGCATCAGAGCCTCTGTATCTGGGAACTGAACCCAGATCCTCTGCAAGAATGACTGAGCCATCTCTCCAGCCTCATATCCTTTGATTCTTATATCAACCCAAGGTGCTGGGTACTCTAATTATACATGTTTTACAGCTAAGAAAACAGAAAGAGATGGCCTAGCAGTTAAGAGCGCCGGCTGCGCTTGCAGAGGACCCAGGTTCAATCCCCAGCACCCAAATGGTGGCTGAGAACCGTCTTTAACTCCAGTTCCAGGGGAATCCGAGACCCTCTTCTGACCTCCGTGGCACTGCACGACACGGGTGCACAAACCTACATGCAGACAGTACATTCATACACATACGAAAATAAATTTAAAAAAAATTTTTTAATTAAAAAAAAGAAAACAGAAAGAATAAGAAGCTTGTCAAAGTGGGCCCCACTGGAAGCAGTGGAGACCGGACACACGTGCTCGAGCCTTCTCAGCAAATCCCATGCTGCAAAACCACTGGCTGACGTGCTCTAAGACAGGACACTGGCACCTTCCACAGCACAGAGTCTAGCGTGTGTGTCCCTGTAGGCGTGTGTGTCCCTGTAGGCGTGTGTGCATGTGTGCATGTAGGTGGCATATATGTGTGCTTATGGAAGCCAGAGGTTGACTTCACGATGGTGTCTTTTTTTGTTGTTTGGTTGCGTTTTTTCTTTCGGGGGGGGGGCTGTTTGTTTTTTTTGATGCTGTCTTTCTCAAATTGTTCTGTCTGCCTTATTTTTTGAGACGGGCTCCCTCACTGAACAGGCTCATAAATTCGAGTAGGATAGTTGGCCAGAAAGTCCTGGGATCCAGCTGTTTCTGATTCAACACCACTGGATGTGCATGCCACTGCACATGGGTTTTATGTGGGTGCTGGAATGGAAACCTGGGTCCTTAGGCTTGTACCACCACTGTGTGCTTTACTGACCAGGCATCTCCACACTCCCTAAAGTGAAAATTCTTGAGGGTCTGCTGAGAAGATTCAGGCCATGTGCAGGCCATGTGCAACGGTTACCAAGAGTAGCCTAGACCTGCTCAGCAGTGCTCACATGCTGAATCATAATGGATTTATGAAGCCCAAAATAACACGAGCTGTTGCCATGGCCCTTAATGACCTCCCAGGTAAGACACTACTGCTGAAGACAGGACACACTTCAGACACAGGCCTATTGGATCAACAATAAAGAGTCGATCTTCTTTAAGGGAGTAATGCTGTATTGGTTGAACAGGCTATACTGAGTAAACTCATATTGAGGGACATCTGACTTGGTAGGCCTTAACACGTTTGACAGAATGCATGAAATCCTGTGGGCAAGCTACAAGGAAATGCACATAGGACAAGAGACCTAAATATGATTATAATCTATTTACACAATGCAAAAAAATTCAATAAAAATAGACACTAAAAAATAAAAGCTGGTTCAGTGAGTTAAGAGAGCCGACTGCTCTTTCAGAGGACCCAGGTTCAATTCCCAGCACCAACATGGTGGCTAAAAACCACCTTTAAGCCAGGTGTGGTGGTGCACGCCTTTAATCCTAGCACTCGGGAGGCAATGGCAGGTGGATCTCTGTGAGTTTAAGGCCCGCCTGGTCTACAGAGTGAGTTCCAGGCCAGCTGGGCCTGTGGGGAGACCTTATCTCAAAACAAACAAACAAACAAACAAACAAATAAACAAATAAATAAATAAATTTACAAAAAAATAAAATAAAAGCTATTAAGGTGAAACATACATAGGTTCATGACCTGCTTGGGCCTTATAGTTCCCTGAACACCCCCGCCCCCCTTTTTTTTGGTCTTTTTGAAACAGGGTCTTCCTGTAGCCCCAGCTGGCCTGGAACTCACAGAGATCTGGGATTAAAGGTGTACACCATCATGCCCGGCCTCTGAGCTATTTCTTTTTTTTTTTTTAACTCAATTTTTATTGAATCTTTGTGCATTTCATACAAAAGTTCCAATCAAGTCTGGACCCAATTCCCCTTTCCTCGCCCCCCACCCCACCAGAGCTCATGCATTCTGCCAAACATGTTTTTCATCTTTTTCTCAGTCTCTTTTAAAATTTCCAATGCAGAGGTTTAGTGTTTCAAGCAGAAGTTCACCATTTTAGTCAGTTCTTTGACCCAGTCTTTTTGTTGTTGCTGTTGTTGTTGTTGTTCCTTCCAATCTGCATCACTCAAAAATATGTGTATATGCATGCCACATATATCTTTTAGCATCTTCAGCTTATGATTTCTTTTTTTTTTTCTTTTTTTTTAAAATTAGGCTGAAAGATGTCAAGTTTGAAGCCTCCTCCTTGGCAAGCCCAAACCACCATCAGTTCTGCCCTGTGCTCCACACTAGGGTTCTCCCTTCCCATGGTCACCAAATGAGGTCAAGTAAGCACCGCATCCTGTCTTGATCTTCCTGAACTAGTCTCTGTGATACAGCCTGGGTAGTTCAACAATGGCAGTCTGTACTCTGAAGAGGCTGAAACCCCAGTAGCTGCTCAGTCCACAAGCTGGATGTCTCAGCAGTCCCCATCTGGCACTGAAGGTTTGGAGGATTCTTGGAGAGTCTTCAGTCCATACTGGAAGGTTGAAAAGCTGTGTCTCATGTCTTTGAAGGATGGCAAAAGCAGTGGCAGCCACAGGGTAGAGCTGTTTCTTAAGAAACAAATGCAATGATCCTGCTTAGATGAAGAGAAAGCCATGAATGAAAAATATTTAAAGTGAGCTGAGAAGCAAAAGATCCAACCCAACATGCTGGCCAAGAGTGGCTGTGTTGAAGCCATCCCGGTGTTTTCTGTTGATTTTAAATGGAATTCATTAAATACCAGAGCACATGGTGGAATGGTTCTTCATAGGCACCAGGCATGGTAGAGCAGAGAAACTGTTTGACTAGATAGGAGCAAAAATATCACATACACATCACTTTGGGGTCTAAACATCAAAGCACTGGTTCAGTGTTTCCCAAAGTGATTTTCTTTCTGGACTGGAGACCAATTAGCCATAAGAAAGTGATTCTTCTAGTACTTAGAACTGTGGTTGACTGCACTAAACAGCCCATTCCCACCAGTGGTTGTCAACTCTGAGCAGACACAGAACATGACCAAGACAAATGTCTGTTGTTTTGAGATGTTGCTTGGTAATCAACAAAGCTTAGTGCTGTTGGACAAGCCTGTAGAACCCATGTACAGGAACAGGACAACCGTGGCGAGGATCACAGTACACGACTGGATTCTCTAATAGTATTGAGAATATTGTCATAGTGAAAATTCTGACTGATGTTTAATTACAAATTTGACATGGGGCTGGAGAGATGGCTCAGTAGTTGAAAGCTCTTGTTATTTCTGCAGAGGCTCTGAGCAGCACCTGTCACTCTAGTTCTAGGAGATCTGACACCTCTTCTGGCCTCTACAGGCACCAGGCACACACATGATGCACATACATATATACGGGAACGATATTCATGCACATTAAAAACTGAAAGTTTATATTGACAGGTTGGAAGGAGGAGGGGGGAGATGATAATTTAAAAGAGTTACATCACTATCATAGAAATAAGCCAATAGATAATGTCAAATATAGATTTAAAATTGTAGTAAAGAGCCTGGAGAGATGGCTCAGCAATTAAGAGCACTGGCTGCTCTAGCAGAGGACCCAGGTTCAGTTCCTAGCACCCACATGGTGGCAAACAACCATCTGTAACTCCAGAGTTTCAAGGGATCTAACACCCTCTTCTGGCCTCTGAGAGCATAGCATGCATGTGATGCACTTATATACATGAAAAAAAAAAACACTCATACACATAAAAATAATGTATATTGGGCTGGAGAGATGGCCTAGTGGTTAAGAGCACCGACTGCCCTTACAGAGGACCCGGGTTCAATCCCCAGCATCCACATGGCGGCTGAGAACCATCTTAACTCCGGTTCCAGGGGAATCCGACACCCTCTTCTGACCTCCGCGGCATTGCATGACACAGGTGCACAAACCGACATGCAGACAGTACACATAAATAAATAAATAAAATAAAAATAAATAAATAATATATATTAGTTAATTTACTTAAAATTATTAATTTTAAATATATAGTTTAAAAATATAAATAAATAAAATTATAATGGTTAATGCATATTATTTTAGAACTGCAGGGGATGAACATGGAAGAAATAATTTTGAGTACTAAAAAGAGGTTTTTCTGTGACTGATGGGGGAGGTAGTGACACAAGGGGATGAGGGGCTGCTCTCCGTCTGTGGTGGTTTGAATGAGTGTCCCCCATAGGCTGTAGGTATTCAGACGTTTGTCTCCAGTTGGTGGTGCTGTTTTTGGAGGTCTTGGGGTGTGTGGCCATGCTGCAGGAAGTGTGTCACTGGGGGCAGGGCTTAGAGAGTTTAACAAGCCTCGTGGTCTACAGTTGCTCTCTCTCTCTGCTTCCTGTGCTCTTTGCGAGATGTGACCCTCGGCTTGCTGCTCCAGTCTCCAGCCGCCATGCCTCCCGCCACAATGGACTCTAATTCCCTGGAACCATCAATCGTAAGCTCAGATAAACTCTTCCTTTTATAAGTTCTTTTGGTCGTGGTGTTTTATCACAGCAACAGAAAAGTGACTAATACAGTAAATTGGTACCAGAGAGTGGGCTGTTGGCTGTGAAGGACCTGACCATGTGGATGTTTGGAGAAATGTGGAAGACTTTGGAACTTTGGGCTAGAAAGGCTGTTGACTACTGTAAGCAGAGCTTAAGGGGCCATTCTAGTGGAAGCCTGGAAGAAAGCATTACTGCAAAAAATATAGTTCCAGGGGAAAATAAAGACTTAGGCAGCAACTGGGATATTTTGATAAAGAGTCTGGCAGCAGTTTGCCCACAGCCCAAATGCTTGCCTGATGCTAAGTTGAAAAGCAATGGACTGATGTCTTTGGCAGAGAATATTTCAAGACAGCCTAATGTAGAAATGGTGTCATGGTTTTTAATGGTGAATATTATACAGATCTACAGTGAAAAAGAGCAAATGGGGCAGAAGGAAATGCAGAATGTACAGTTTGGATCTGAAAAGTACACTAGGAAGATTAAAGGTGTGGCCAAGGCATGTGAAGGAGAGACTCCCTTTCATAAGGAGACTAAGTGATTAAGGAGAGGCCTGGAGATTTACAAGTAAACAAAAGAATCAGTACCTTCAGAGCAAGACCACACCCAGCTAATCCTCCAACAAGTCCAGGGCAGAGAAAAATTGCAAATGTGGTTGTAATAGGCCAGGGTCCATCCCAAACTTGCAGCCAAACTCGGCAGTTTCATTCATGTAGTGCTGGCTTTAGAGGCATGAAGTTTGCAAGAGTGAAGGGGTCATCAGTTCTTCCTCCACGGTTTCAGAGAGCTGCCAAGGTCAGGCAGAGTACAGCAGGGGTGTCCCTGCATAAAGAAGGCCCTGATAGACCATTGCGTGAAGCTGTGAATGTGAAGTCTGGTTGGCAGCAGAGACCCCAAGAAGACATTCGAGATGCCAGACCTGTGAGATATTTGCCAAGGAGAGCTGCATACAGGGAGTGGTACCAGCCTAAAAAAGAGATGTATCTTGCAAGCAAAGCTGGAAGAGCTGAGCCATCTAAGCCCTTTGGAAGTCAAGTCCCAGAAGTTGCATGTGGAGCTACTGGACTTGGTATTTGCCCCGCTGGTTTTCGGTCTTGCTTTGGTCCAGTATTTCCTCACTATGCCTCTATTCCTCCCTTTTGGAATGGGAATGTGAATTCGGTTCCACTGTACATTGGGAGTTTGTAATTTGCCTTTTGATTTTACAGGAGCTTACAGTTAGGAGATTGGCCTGAGTCTCAGAAGAGACTTTGGACTGTGGACTTTTGAATGGCATTGAAACTGGTGGAGACTATGGGGACTTTTGGGGTTACACTGAATGCATTTTGCATTTTATATGGTCAGGAGCCTATGGGGACCAGGGAGTGGAATGTGGTGGTTTGAATGAGTGTCCCCCATAGGCTCTAGTTATTCAGATGTTTGTCTCCAGTTGGTGGCGCTGTTTTTGGAGGTCTTGGGTTGTGTGGCTGTGCTGGAGGAAGTGTACCACTGGGGGCAGGCTTAGTGAGTTTTAACAAGCCTCGTGGTCTCCAGTTGCTCTCTCTCTGCTTCCTGTGCTCTTTGCGAGATGTGACTGCTCCAGCTGCCATGCCTCCCGCCACAATGGACTCTAATTTCCTGGAACCATCAATCATAAGTTCAAATAAACTCTTCTTTTTATAAGTTCCTTTGGTCATGGTGTTTTATCACAGCAAGAGAAAAGTGACTAATACACTGTCCATGTGCCACTTTAACTAAACGTGCAATTCTAAGATCAAAGTGAATCACAATAGGAACTCTAAATACTAGCTTAATAAATATTTGGTCTTCATGAGAATTGAACATAGTTGGGGTTTCTGGCTGCCATCGAACATGAAGGTATATAGGCTCCCACCCACCCTGACTACCTCAGTAGCCTCAACGCCTGGGGGGGTGGCGCTAAATGTCAAAGCTGAAGAAGGCATTCAGGATCTCAGAAGAATGTAACAGCATCACTATGTCTGACTCATCTGAAAGTCAGTCCTTTTCAGCATCAAGCCTGGGATCCCTATTGGGAAGAAGGCACAAGAAATCACACAATTTTCTGCATGAATTAGTACACCCAGTCTTCTGAAATGAACTCCTGGTCCAAGACTTCACACTTTATTTCTAAGTTTACCATAAGTCGATAAAAGGTCAGTCAAGTCAGAGACTCAAAAAGACCCATCCTTTCAGCGCCCTTCCGGCCAGTGAGGTTAACCTAAAATGCAAGCAGCCGGATATAGTGTGCAAGATTACAAGAACATTCTGCCTTCCTAAGCTGCCCCTGGGCTGGGCTGTGTTGTTCTGAGAAAAGCTTTGAGAGTATTTAGTCCATGTGGATGGCAAGGCCCAACAAGCCATTCAGACGAACAACTGGAAACACTCCAAGAATTATAGATTGTTGGTATCAGTGTTAATTTTTACTTTTATAATAATTGGAAAACAAACAAAATAGCTAGTGTCCACACACTAGATGTTCTAAGTCCTTTACGTGCTTCATATGAACGGTATTCCATCTCACAAATAAACTGAGGCAGCAGGAGGTTTTGGATTCAACCCAAGTTTGCAAAAGTTGCAGAGGTGTAGTGTAAAGGCAGCTTCCCAGCTGCCCTCCTGCACTCTGGTTACCAGCTACAGCGTCTGGAGTCAGGCTCACTTCTCCAACCTCACATGAACAGTGTGTACCAGAGAGAAGGGGCTGCTTTACAAAGACACAGTTGCTACTGACAATTCACAAAGCGTGGATGTGTGTGAAACAATCATCCCGGCTGCACAGGTCTACTATTTATATGAAGCTATTTAACTTAATTACAAATAATTTAGGCTACAGATGGGAGCAAAGCAACATTAAGGATCTTGATTTTGAAGCCGTTCTAAAATAGCTTTTAAAAATCTAGGAGGCAAATTGTCTTTCCAAATGGAAATGAATGTGTGATGCAGTGATGTCTTAAAGTTATTAGCATCTTTGGCTGAGCCCTCATCTATTTCCTTTGTCATTCAGGCAATGTACAGTCTTTAATTTCAGCTCTGTGATCAAAGAGGTGAAACTCAAGAAGCTTACTATTCAAATCAATGGCTGTACTTGGTGTGAGGAATGGCAGTTTCTCACCTAGTATGAGGGGGGCTACCAAACTCTCTTAATGGTTTCAAACAACTACTGGCCCAAGTATTAGGGGAGGGGTCCAAACACACACACACACACACACACACACACACACGCATGCACACATGCATGCACACTCGCACACAAATGAACATGCACATAGTTCAAGAGAGAGACATAGCCTCACCCATCTCCATTCCACCGTACCTGGGAGGCTCCATTGCTGAAGGCAGAGCCAGGAAACATGTTTTTAGGAATTCAGAGTATCATGTTTCATAATTTGATTTAAATCAATTATCCCATCCCTCCCTGGAACAGGCACAAGCTCCAAAAATACAAAATGTAAATGGAAGCAGCTGCAGCCTTTGGCCAGGATGGATTTCAGTCAGTGTAATCAGGGTCCTTTCGAAGTACATTATTGTCGAGGCCCTGAGATTGTGTGAAACACTTCCAGGGCCCTGGGAGGGACCATGAAGGTAACTAGTTAGGGAAGGGGAGAAATAGAAGCAGCTAATCTTCTCTGCCCTAGCTTGCCTTTGCCCTAAACTCTTAAAAAGAATTAATTCATTCCTCTGGGGAATCCCAGGACACTCGGGTCTTTATTGGCAACCCTCAAACACAGCCCTTAATGTATGGATATTTACTAAACCACATAATCACTCTGCGTTATCCCATTACAAGGCGCAGCCTCATGGAGCTCTGCAGTCCTGGGTGTGAGGATCAATTGTGAGAGGCTGGCGTGTGTTTATCAAGGAGGGCACAAGCACAGCCAGCAATCATGCATGTCACTTAGCCCCCAACACACTGCCCACCAAATGGATCCCATGCGCACGATTTGGCATCCTTCCATTGAAATCCTTCACTTTAATTGATTTAAAATGATAATTCAATTAAAATAATTATTCTAATCAAACTTCATATCTCTTTGGCAGGTTCCAGGGGGCCTCTGCCCCCAATGTTATTTTAGTATTTCTTTATTTGTTTTCTCACCCGGCTGACTCTGGCTCTCTAAATCTTTGGAAAAGTTTATGTCATCGGGCAATCACTGCACCCTTCTGGAGCTTTCCACTCAAGACAAGGGAATGAAGAAAATAAAATATCCTGGAGAAATGTTATGCTTTGAACTGTGGCCAGACTATTTGAACTGGTGCACAGACAGAGTTAGCCAGTCACGGACAGCGCAAGGTGGCCAGCCTGGGTTAAAGCTGTGAGGCAACGGTGACTGATGCTCTCTTCTCCCTCTCATCTTTATTCCTCTCATTTTTCTTTCTGTGGCTAGTGTATTCTTGATATATGTAACATTTACGTCAGATCTGAGGAACTGTCCTGTAACTTCTCATTTTTCAAATGTCACCATAACACTCATCGGAACAGTTATCCCATTCTTCCATGCAGCTCTGTTGGAAAGAATGTAGGGCAGGCAGATGAGCCTACTCTTCTGTACAGCTGTGTTAGAAGGGATGTGGAGCAGACAGACGCTACAGCACAGGACAGAGCAGCAGGCAGATGGGCAGCCGAACAGCACTGCTAATGCTGGAGGAGCCTGCAGTCTTCCAGTCGGAGCACCACACAGCAACATGAATGACTAAGAAACCAGTAGCTTCTATGTCTTCATTTTTAGAATCTCTAAAAGATACTAGTGGGGTGTGGTGTGCTTGCATTTAGTCCCAGAACCTGGGAGGCAGAAGCAGGCAGATTTCTGTGACATCAAGGCCAGGCTGGCCTACATAACCCCAGCTGGAGTACAGGGAGACTTTGTGTCAAAAGAAAAAAGTTATGGCTTATTTTATGGTCAATTTTCACCATTTAGAAGGTCCTGAAATAAAGGCAGACTCCAGGTGCATGTCTGTCTGGGGGATGTGAGCTCACCTGATTGATGCCTAGGAGCCCAGATGTGACCCCGTCCACTCCTCACCAGGCTTATAAGCATGCTTAAAAGACCTGACACAAAGGAGATGGGTCCCTTTCTGCTGCTGCTCTGGGATGAGCACTAGATCAGGAGCCTGGATACTTAATTCACCAGCTTGGATGCTGATTAGCTGTAAGACTTGAAAATCCTTTTTATCTTTCTGGGATTCAGTGTGACCACCAGACCATATGAGCTTTAAAATTAAATTCAGATTCTAGCATCTACTTTTAGCCACAAGAGCCCTAATTTTTGAGACTGTAATATTAATCCCATTTGAAATGTGTCTCTAAAGGAAAATTTGGGTTTCAGCAAAGCAACAGGCTGGGCTTGATTATCCCTTTCCTGTCAGAAATTCAAACCACTTGATTCAAGGGAATGCCTGTTTATCAGCATAAGTGCAGTTCAAAAAGAAATGTCCTGCAGTACCACTGAGGATGCTTTAACAGAATGTACATCTACCCACTTTACAGATGGCAAGATGCATGCCTGGAGACGACAGTTCATGTGTAGCTCTTCATATATGCCTACAGACAAAGGCAGGAACTGGCAAAGAGGAAAGAACAGAATCCAAGAAAGCAAGAGGAGCCCCTGTCTGGTCCTCAGGCCAGCTGTGGCAGCAGGTCTCCAGCTGAGTGGGACTCATCTCTGGGTTCCCATTAAGAACTGGGGACCACGAAGGAAGGTATGACAGCGAGGAAGGCACCTGACTCCAAGCCTGATGACCTTTACTCCATCCCTGAGATGGTAGTGAACAGATTCCTACAACAGTCCTCTGCCCTCCACATGTGTGCCCTGCACATGTTCATGCACACATATAAACACAATATAGATAAAAATACAATTAAAAAATTAAAGAACTCTATGGGAAAAGCTGAGGGACTGTGGGAAAGCATGGCCATCAAATACCGTTCAAGATGAAAGTAGATCAACAGAAAGTTTCTTCCTGAAACCATGCTTTCCCAAATTACTTCACAGTTGTGCATCGCAGGGGAGCCTGCTACCACAATGAATCCTTTTTCATAAACATTTGTCCATTGCAATTATAAAAGGCTCACAAATTGAAAGAATTCACATGTATAGGAAAACAAGTTTTATGTGCCTATATAGGAGCCAGACCAAATTCAAGTACAACGAAATTGATGTCCTTAAAAACAGTACTATTATCTGCTTTTAATGTCATTTTAAATATATAGAAAGATGAAGAATAACATAAAAAGTTCTCATAAGAAACTAACCAAAGCCCTTTTATGTAAAACTCCACCTAATCAACTGCTGGGGGTGCAGGGAAACATTTGACCATCTGGCCCACCGCCTCCCAGGGTGGAGGGTGACCTTGGAGCAAGCAGAGTGTGCAGGGCCCCAGTGTCCTCCTGTGTTCACTCGGGTGTTCTGAACACAGGCCCAGGAATGTTCATTTAAGTGAACTCATGGCCCTTCAGACAGTACATAGCCTTTAGAGCAGGTCCTCAGAACCTCTGCCCTGGATGAACTCTCCTGACAACTCTGACTTACTGGAGATCCACTCAACAGAATGTCTCTGCTCAGCCCCTAATGCAATTATAGAGAAGCACGTGCTAGCTAAGGGCTAAAAGCCTGAACTCTATTCTCATGTCAGCCACTGGAGAGTTAGATTACTTCATCTCTCCTATACAATGGCTTGGTAAGTACAATTATTATTAATGGGCTATGAACATCATAACAGAAAAACCGGACTTCTCTTTTCTAAACAAAGATTAGCAGCAGGTATTACAATAATCCCAGCTTGGTGCTATAGCCCCCTTTCCAATCCTGGAATTTTCACCTGCTATGTATTGGGATAAAATATTCAAACTCAGTTAAGTGTAAATAGTATTTGCCAAATATCTCTTGGGTCAAAGAGCCTCCTCTGCCATCACCCCCGCCCCCCATGGTGTCCTGTTTCACCACCCTCCAGCGGGGCAGATGCAGGCAAAGGAGCACCCTGCAAGCTCCATCTGAGCGTTTTATATTAAGAAGATATCTTCCTCACAGGAAAGTCAAAGCTCCACAATTTCATCACAGCTGGCCATTCCCTACACGAGAGAATCTAGTAGAGGCTAAACACTCGCTACATGTGTATATGTGGTCGCGTATGGGCGCTCTGCCTTGAATCAAACCCGCATTCCCTCTAGCCTGAGGTCCATTATTTCCAGTGAGACAGATGACAGGTGAGCACTTATTTTTCCACATTAATGTTCTAAGCATTTGATGGCCACTCTCCAGTGACAACAGGCCATTTCCTTCTGGACTAGTCTGCTCTTCAGCACTGCCACAGAACTCCACTCTGCTCTTTAAAAACCTATTAAATCAGGGCCTTCCCTTGTTATCTGTTACACTGCCCAGGGAGCTCCCAACAGAACAGCCACATGCCATCTAAACTGCTGCTCAGTTCCAACAAGGTACATGTCAAGAGCTTCCTCTGAGCACCTTCTTACTACTTCTACTGTCTTAATCTGGTGGATCCAGGGCTGGCAGATGGAAAGGAGCCTATGTACAAGACTGAGAAAAGAGCTAAAAATAGGGTTTATTCCCACGTCAATCAAAGTCAGTAGGGGTAAGAGTTCTGCTAGGAGGGTTCTGGGGATGTATCTAAGATTCATAAGAAAACGTGGTTTAATCAAATAATAGTGTGTATCATGGGTTCAGGGCTGAAGTTTTTGACATTTGCAAAATATCCATCCTAGATCCTTTCAGTCAGTCGCCAACCAACTTGGCCCCATGTATATACTCTGATTTCGAGAAGGTGGTGACATCCTTAGGTCAAATATTTTCTTAACTATTTCCATCTCTTATTAATTGTGTTTAGGATTAAAGAACTTCAACACAGTCCCAATTAATGCTAAAATATTTGAAGGAGGGGTAACGGCCTAAGCTATTATGAGCTGATCAGAGTAGGAGACCCAGGTCAGGGGAGTTTTATGTGGGGAGGCAGAAACAGAAAGGTTGAGAGCTGAAGTACTGACCAGGTGCTCAGTACAGCTTGAACAGTCACTACAGGGCATGAGGGCCCAGAGTGATGGTGAGGGTAGTAACTTGGGTACCTCAAAAATTTACTAGATTCAGCAAGACAGGGTTTTTGAAATGCATACACTGTCTCTTACATGGATTTGGACATCACCTAGCTTAAGGGACAAGTTTAACTTTCCAAAGAGTACACAAGATGATAGAGAATGACAAAGCCAAACATCATCACCAGCAAGGTGGGGAACAGTGTCCACTAGCCACTACAGAGCATCCCACGATACACCAGGCATGCAGTGTTAATGTTTCTGAACACTACATCTCCCCCTTTTATGGTTTATGGATCTTTATTGACAGTACCTTATGTTTTTTTGAAGGCTATTCACATAATCATAGCTCTAAAACGGGGTACATATTACAAACAGTAGCATTTCATAGTCTAATAAATTTTTCTTTCTTGGTAGAACATAAAATAATGACTGCTAATACACCTTAGATAAGATATGTAGAGGCTGTTAAAATACACAACCTGGGGAGCTGGAGAGATGGCCTAGCGGTTAAGAGCACCGACCGCTCTTACAGAGGACCCGGGTTCGATCCCCAGCACCCACATGGCGGCTGAGAACCGTCTGAAACTCCAATTCCAGAGAACTCCAGTTCCAGGGGAATCCGATACCCTCTTCTGACCTCCATGGCATTGCACGACACGGGTGCACAAACTTGCATGCAGACAGTACATTCATACACATACAGAAATAAGTAAAAAAAATACACAACCTGTACTGAATCCTTTGCTTCCGCTAACACAGCCCTGTAAGACTCTGTCTTGAGTCTATCAAGTGTTTGTAGGGTTTCCAGGATTCCCAGGCAAAAGGATTATGCCTGTGTGACTATGTGAAAAAAAGATCTGTGGCCCTATTTATTTCAATATGCCTTTAGATATTTTAAAGGGGTCTCTCTTCCATGTTGGGGGTCTCTCTACCCATTTGGAAAAGTGCCCACTCTCTTGAGTCCCCAAAGACATCAGACAGACTTTAAAGCTTAGGCATTTTCTATGCAGCCCTCTGTTCCCGTTAGATCAGGCAGCCACCACAGAGGAGGAAGGGCAAGCTTTCAGAGTGTTGCTTACACCCCAGAGGCCCTGTACCACCCACAGTCTTCCCTCCCAGCCTCTCACATACATCAGAACAACATGAATATGAAAACTCACCCCAACGCTGCTCCCTGTTTCTCCAGCCTTCAGGCCTTTGCCACCTGATGAGGGGCGCAGCAGAGCTGAGCTCTGGGAATATAAAAGTATTCGCTATTGGTGCCTTGTCAATCACCATCCAATCCCATGCAAAGGCAGAACATGCAGCCATGTGCCTGCCACATGTAGAACATTGTTCAGCCACCTTGGAAAGAAGGAACCACGCCCCCAGGGAACAGCTCACAGGCCAGACTTGGGGATCCAGGTGGCGCCAGAAGAGAGAAAGGTGAGGGACAAATGAACCTCTGCAGGTACCAACCTCCCAGTCCTGAGCATCCAATTCTACTAGAATAAAAGAGACAAAAGCTAAAACTAGGAGGAGGAGGAAAGCATAAAAGATAATACCAATACTCCTTCCAGAAGCCAGCAAGTAGGGGAAGGGAATGCATACTCTAAAAGTGGCATTGCCCAAGAACATGGTCTTAAGGTGGTGATGGTGTCACTACTGCTAAAAATACATGAAGAAGGGGTTGGAGAGATGGCTCAGTGGTTAAGAGCACCAACTGCTCTTGCAGAGGACCTGGGTTCGATTCCCAGCACCCACATGGTGACTAAGAACCATCTTTAACTCCAGTTCCAGGGGAATCCGATGCCCTCTTCTGATATCCGTGGCATTGCACAATACGGGTACACCAACCTACATGCAGAAAGTACACTCATACACATAGAAAAATAAAAAATAAAAATAAAAAGACGAGATCTTTAAAAAATACATGAAAAAGACATCAAAGTGTAGCACAAGAGAAGTAAGAGGCATGCACAGGGACCTGGGAAGGTTAAAGGAGGCTTGTCTCCCCCAAAATAATAATGACACTTAACAATCATGACTGTTCTTAGAGGAAACGGGATTTAGTCAGGAGACCAGAGAGGGAGATGAAGAAGAAAGCATTGGATTATCACTCAGGGTTCTCAGCAAAAGTGCACGCGTGAATGTGTGCCTGTTCCAGTGAGCGTAGTGAGGAGACTGTCTCTCTCTCTCTCTCTCTCTCTCTCTCTCTCTCTCTCTCTCTCTCTCTCTCTCTCTCTCTCTCGTCATCTGAAAAAACTCCACAGAAGGATGACATCTCCCCCAGCTCTAGCTTCCCATGAAAATTCCCTTCAAATTCCATTTGTCCCTATCTACAGAGTATTAAGACACACGTTGATTTATCAAAGGCACCTGCAGCAATGAAGCAATCTTTGAACTGAGACTTTAGCATAACTGACAGGTCCAGTAGCTCCCCATGGACCCAGCTAAGACATACAAAGGAACTTGAATACCATTGTCCTAAATTATCTGGAATAAATTGCCAAAATTCTTCACTTGTAGCATCTGAGCACTTTCATCCCCTCTGAGGACTGTGTGAGAAGCAAACACCCCTTTCCTCATCTGAGCCACTCCTTGGAGATTTTAAGTGGAGAAGAATAAGTAAGGTATCCTAATCAAAAGGAGTATTTTTCTTCTCTAACTGAAAAGCTTAAGTAGCAATCATTTCTTACACATGCACAGAATCTTATATAGTTCCATGTACTCTACTCGGCTAGCACATTTCATACTCACAGGTTTTAAACCCCCCTTTAAAATGTGATGTGCATTTTACAGTCACTGGACACGCAGGTGCTTATCTTCTCTCCACGCATTTCCCCCATTCTTTCCTCTGCCCTCTGTCACTCCCCCCTCCTGGGCAGACCCGCCTCTCTCAGCTTCCTGCCCGCTGCTGCCCCTCCTCACCACCAGGTGATGGGATGCAGCTGTTTTCCCTTTCTTCCTTCTCTCTGTTGACTCCCTCCCTGGGTTCTCATGCACGTGATCAAATGGTGTTCATACATTGCAGAAGAGATTTCTGCTTTGTCAAGCTTCTCGCCTGCATCATTGAATGCTTTTCCTTGGGATCTGTGGACAGAGCATCCCCAAAGCCCTCTTCATCCTCTTCTTGCTTTGTTCCCCTCGTTCTGTTTCTGTGGTCAAAGAAGCAACATGATACTGAAATTAGTCCATCAACTTCAAAATGAAATGACTTATTCCTACAGAGAATCCTTTCAAAACTTTAATTCTTACATGCTAAACCTCTTCCCTCCACCCTTGTGTGAGGATGTTAAGTATGGGAAAAGCTGTCTTTACACTACATTTTGGTATCTAGCCCAGCCACATCTCCTACCTCCTTTTAATATTAATATACTACCTGACCCTGTCACCTGTTGCCTGAATGTTTTCAACTCATTCAAACCTCATAACAAACTGACCTTACCAACCCTTTCTGTCACCCCCCAAATTGGCTGTTTCTTGGTGTCCACACTCCCAGGTGCCGTCCTTGGTCTGGGTGCCATCTTGATTCTTCTCCTTCCTCACACTCCCCCACCCCACGAATCTCTCCCCCTAGTCTTCACTATCACCAGCCCAACTCAATCCACCACGTGCTCTAACAGAATGTCCACCACCACTTTCAGTGTGGCTGACCCACTGAACGGGGCCTCGAGGGAAGAGTCGGGTTCTGAGGGGAACGGACACGTTCCTTTTTATGTTTTAATCCTTTCTTCAAACACATCTTTGAACACTTTCTCATCATAGGTCAAACCAAAGTCCCTGTGGTTGCTTAGAGATTATAAATCACACTCTTTCCTGTCTTTGAGATATTGAATAAGACATCCTAGGAGATTTTCTGAAAGATCTCTTCCTTGTATTGGTCAACTGTCGCACCATAAGTATAGGGATTCTGCCTGCGATGACTGTCACTGTCCCCGACAAGCCTTTGCAGCAGTCACAGTTCAGGCACTGAGCATTGCCAGCCCTCTGTTTGTCTCCCTTAGAGTAGTGGCTTCATGAATATCAACAGCCCCAGGAAAGGAAGGAGAGTGCTTGCAGCAAGACTGAAAATTTGGGAGTTGATATCGGTCTTCTTTCACCTTTCATTTATTTATTTAGGTAGGTAGTTACCTTTATTTTGGAGACTTGTTATGGAGCCCAGACGGCTCTGAGGCCACGGTCCCCCGGCCTCACTCTCCAGAGTGCTGGGACAACATGTGTGCACCAGCATGTCTGGTGCCCTTTCTTTTAAAAGTTGCTGCTTGTTTTATTGTGTGTTATGCTCTCTCCTTCTCCTCTTAGCCATTAAAAACAACTGCCAAGAAAATGACCAATCTCCCAACTTCACACAGACTCTAGCAGAGTTGGGAGGCTTTGGGAGGCCCTGAATTGCCCACAAGCAACGCAGCCTTCCACACTAATTTCCTTCAGCTTAGATGCCTGCATCAGATCACTAGTTTCTGGTAGAAGTGTCAGGTCCACAGCCTTCCCTGCACTTCTGAGAAAAATGTCAAGCAAAGCTCCTATTTGATTCAAAGTAATTTTACTTTTCAAAAAGTCCAAGTTCATCCAAGAGGGTCCTGTAAAGTCAAAGTTATCTTTTAGTTTCATCTCTTCTCTTTTTTTCCCCCTCAGCTCCATCCTTCGAAAACCCTTAGAATGGTACCAGGGTAGAATTAGGACTTAGCAGAGACTTGTTTGCTGGGTTTTAGTGTAGTCATTGCAACTTGAACAAGTACAGACTATCAAAAAGAAACAGACTGGGTTTTATTCATGATCTAGCCAACAGGAATAATCAGCATCAGTGTTTGGAAACTTCTTCCTGTGCATTAGCAAGTGATAAAATTGTTTGTGTATCCCATTTTACTGCTAGCTAAGTTCACTTAACATTTGATTATGCACATATTTCTGTCACACAATGTCGCAGGATATTTTAAAGGTTATATAGTAGTTCAAGCTGTAACTAAGCTATGATATCCATTCCACAAATGACATGGAAGACTTGGGTTGTGGGACTTAGGTCCTTCCAACATGGTATTAGAAATGACCATGTAATGAACATTACTGCAGGAAGGTCCTTGTGCATATCAGTAATTGTTTCTGCTATATGGGCTTCGCATTCTCTATAAATTTACAAGTTTATATTGTCTGGATATTAGCATGTGCTCTTCCCACACCCAGACAACTGTATAAATTATAATTTTAACATCCAAATTGATAGGTGACAAATAACTATTTGTTGCTTTTAATCATGTGAGCTTATTGGTAGGTAATAATTTTTCCATGTATTTATTGTCTTGGGTTTCCTACTTTTAAATATTATATGCTAATGTGTTTTCTTCATTTTCTTACTAAAATACTTCCTTTAAAAAATTATGGCTGTTTTATTATTTTGGACTAGTAGTATATCTAGCTTGATAAATGTCTTATTCCACTGTTTTTAATTTCTCATTATTTTTGGACAGTCTTTAGTAAACTTAATGTGTTATCCTTTTCTTGTATATAATCTGCCTTTATATGCCTTCGATATCTTCTCCAACAAAAAATATATATTTTAAAAGAACCAGTATTTTCTTCTAGTATTTTTATTGATTCATTTTCCTATTTAAATACTGAATTCCATATACAAGTCAATTTGGTAAATGTTGAAAGATAAAAAATCTTATTGTTGCTCCAAATGGCCAGCCATTTATTTTCTCTCTCCAGTGACTTTGATGGTCATATTATGTCTTATACATATATCATATCAAATACAAATCTACATTTGAGTTTATCTTGGGAGAGTCTATCTTCTTAACTTGAAAAGAACTGACACTTTTACAGTTAAATCTTATTCGGAAATTATGTACCTTCATTTATAAACTAAGGGTTTTTTTCTTTCATTAAGTATTAATGTTTCTTAATAAAGATTTGTTGTTTTGAGTAAATATAAGTTTTCATTAAGCTTGGTTTACATGGACATGTTCTATACCTCCAGATGGTATTTTACTGGGTTGCTGCTACTATGTGGGAACTGCACAAGACACTGCTCAGCACCTCCCTGGAGGCTTAGGGAGCCATTCCTCACATCCTGGGTATTAATGGACAGACTGAAGTCCAGTCTATCTCAAGAACTTCCCTTAACAGAGGAGAGATGTTTTCCCCAAAAGTTCCTGTCCCCCCCAGTGCTTCATGCCCAGTGATTGGCAGGTTGGGACTATCAAGATCCAGACTCCTTGCTTCAACTTGTGGCAGTGTTAAGAGGCCTTCCCTGCTCCAGGGTACCCCATGCATTTCAGTTCTACACCTCCCTCTATTTCCTCAAAAGTTCTGACCCTGTGAACACTCACCTGCTTTTCCCATATAATCTATTTTCCAGAGAAGCAGTAATAAAGCAGTTGCTCCCGAGGCGATCTGAGGAAGAAGACGGAATCGAACTGCACTCCTGAAACTGGATCACTGACTAACCAGCTGGAAGTGAGGGCCAAATCCTCAGTGGTAGGTGACACTATGAAAACCGCTGTGTGCTGGAGCAGTGCAGCTATTAAAACTTTCCATCTGTGACATCCTGCGATGCTATCGCACCCCTGAAAAGAAAGCACCAACAGGTGAAGTAGCTTAAGTATTGGGTTCTGAACAAGTAATAATTACAAGGAAAATGAAATCCAGTGGCTTGCTAAGTGGCCCCGATGCAGGGGAGAAAGACAAGGAAAGGCTAAGGATAATTAATCACTAATTGAAGGCTAAGTGTGAAAATCGGAGGACCTCCTTGGCAGCATATAAAGAGGCTCTGATCTCCTGGGGGAGGAGGAGAGTGAGGATCAAGCTCAAGACTTATAATTAAGAGTCTCAAAGCTCAAGAGAAAGTGGAATAGCCAGTCTTCCTGAGTCTGCTCTGCCAGGGTCAAGGCTCTGATTGGGAAGGAATAGCTTGAGACTTGAGCTGGTCTGGGGGTAAATGTACTAAAAACCTTTACTCCAGATCTATCTGAACTCTTGTGGTCTGCAGTTGTAGCCCACTGCTCCCTGTTCGTCCAAATCACTCCCTTGCTTGAAGTCAATGAAGAGACCTCTGTCCCTCAGTGTAACATAAAACCTCTCTCAAGTTCTACATTGCCTCACTAGCCAAGGACCAACACCTATAGTGACCTCAGTTTAACACATGATCAAGTTATAATACAGTTAACTGAAAATGTGTTGGGGCAGCAAGAAGAGGATAAAATTATATTCCCAAGATGCTTTAAGACCCAGCAAAATTATCCTGAGGGAGCTGGAAGAGTACATGTGGAACTGGATTCTCAGGGTGCTGGGTGCTGGGTGCTGGGACAAGAATGAGTCCAGAATGTGAAGTCAGGTAAAGGAGAGTTTGTCAGTTTGGGAACACCCTCTTGCAATATAGGAATTTATAGCTTGGCCTGAGAAGTAGTGCTAATCTGTAACTAGGATAGCCCTTGGAAAACATGATAAAGTCCTACACTAAGATAAATAGAATTGCCAAAGTTGTTACATCAGATTTTCGAAGCTGGGGGAGTTGGCATGCTAAGGTGGAGACACTATACGAGAAAGCCTGTCTGGTGACAGTGCTGTGCTGCAGGGCCCAGAGGACACCTGGTCTACCAAGCTTATACAGTAATAAGAAGGGACTGTGAGGAAAGTGTAAACCTGGGCTCGGGGAAGGAGACACTGTTATATCACCAATCTTACCAGACAAATGCAATGGATCACTCTGGTGGTGATGGTACTTAACTGTCAGAAGCAAGGAGGGCACTATCATAGTCTCTTTGGGCTGTTATTTCAAAAATGACCTAGACTGGTGACTCAACAAATCCTTCTTCTCATCATTATAGAGGCTTGGAGAGTCTAGAGCCAAGGTGCCGAGAGACTGTGTCGCAGGGCCTCCTTCCTTCACAGCCAGGTTTTTCCTCTCTGTATCCACAGGTAATAAATGGAGGTAATCTCAGTTCTGGGACTGAAACCTCTTGAAGACCCCACCTCCCATTAGCTTCTCACAAAGCATTAGGATTTCAACATAAGAATTTTAAAGACACACACGTATACCATCCACTGCAAGCAGTGTCTAGAGTGAGTTGCCAGGTTGTTGTGCCAGGAATGCCCAAGTCAGGAAGAGCTAGATGGTTTACAGGCCATGGCAAGCTATGGGCGCAATAGATGGGCAGCCCACGAAGGTATCACTCAACCTGAACAATCAAGAACCTCATGGATGGTGATCAGGAAGCTGGAGGCAGCTACTCCAGCAAGAAGCGCTGGGCCTGTGACCGTCTCTGAACCTGAGTCACTCTTTCTTCAGCCCAGAAACCACTAACTGAGAGAGAGGCTGACATGTAAAAGGCAGGACCTTGTGGGAGCTGGAGAGATGGCTCAGCGGTTAAGAGGACAGACTGCTCTTGCAGAGGACTCAGGTTCGATTCCTAGCACCCACATGGCGGCTAAGAACCATCTTTAAGCTGGGCATGTGGTGCATGCCTTTAATCCTAGCACTTAGGAGGCAGAGCCAGGCAGATCTCTGTGAGTTCAAGGCCAGCCTGATCTATAGAGTGAGTTCCAGGACAGTTGGGGCTACAGGGAGACCCTGTCTCTAAAAAAAAAAGATTAAAAAAAAAAGTACCAAAGAAAAAGGCAGGACCTTGTAACACCAACAAAAATATATATAATCATAATTTTGACAATCTCTCTCCAAAAGGACCTGTGGCCACTTATTCTGGTAATACTGAGGAAAGTGTGTAATCCACCTTTTCTAGGACTGCTGAGCATGGAGGTTAACTTGATACCTGAACACTAAGTATCTTCATGTTCTTCCCTGAAGGCATTCTTGCCAAATAAAAAGCCCAATGCCAGGTGTGGGAATATCCACCCTTGCTTTGTTGGTCAACAGTGTACTGGAGACCCCTTCCCAAACAATATAGGCTATTATTATTGCTCTTGGTTCTCCACCACAACATGATGGCGAAACCCTGTTGCTGAAGACATTACACACTTTGTCCCAGGACATGGAGAAATCAAGCTAATACTGATTTGGAGGTTTCCTCCATGCCAGCTAGTTTTTGAAATACCATAAGGTGCTAGGCAGGCTGCTGGGGAGAAGAGTTATCAGCCAGCTGTGAATCCTGTGAACTTCAGTAACTATGAGCCTGGAAAGAAATGTCCACCTGATGGCAAGAACACTGCAAGGGCCAGCCAGCCACCTTCTGATTAGTTTTACCATCCCATCCCACAGGAAGAAATTCATGCCTGACACTTTATTTTATTTTTATGTTTAATTTGTTTTTTTTCTTTTTTATTGTTATTAAACTTTTTCCATATATCATTTCTTAATCCACTTTAGAGCCATTTCCCTTTTCCATGCCCCCACCCCACCTGAGTTCATGAACTCTGTCATTTTCTACTTGAACTAATATTTAAGCATACTTAGTTTCATCTTTTTGTCAAGCCAAGCATGCCTGTGGCCACGCCTGTAGTGCCAGCACCTGGGAGGTGGAAGGAGAAGGTTCCAGGATTCTATATTAGCCTCAGTTTCATAGTGAGTTCAAGCCCAGCTTTGGCTATAGGAGACCCTGTCTCAAAAAAGGAACTCTTTAACATTTTAATGTATGTGGTTTTGTAATAGAGACCCCTTCCCAAATGTTTGTGCAGACTTGATGACCTGATGCTCCTACTTCCCACATTTAACCTCATGACTAAATAGGAATGGTTCCTTAGATCTCATCCCCAGTCAAATGCCTTTTTCCATTAATTAAATAATAATAATAAAAAAAATTCATAGCGCACTGTGAAACCATCCTCTGACTCGATGTTGTCCATGTTCTCAGTCATGTTGCCAACTTCAAGCCTCAATTCACGCTGCTTTATTGGAACTGTTACCACAAATAAATTCCTCCTCAGCAGTCTCAGTGGTTTTTTCCTTTCATTCATGAGCCGAATGAACAGCACCTTGGCCTGAGCTGCCTGTTAAAGCCCACGCTGCTCCTAGCAATCCCGCTCTTCAGACACAACCTCCACACCGTGCCATGTGCCTCTGCACTTCACATTCATCCCTGTGCCTGCCGAAACAGGGTAGCCTATAAATAGCATCCTTTCACTGAATTTATATTCAGGTTCCCCACACTGCCTTGCTGATTTTTTGCAGGCTTCTGGCCGGCTCTGTGCCTGAGGCTTGTTTCCAGTTGTGTCTCCCTCCCCGGAAGCTCGTACATTTCCTTCTATTCTCCCAATAGCTCAGAACAATAGTTTCTGCTTTCTTCTTCTGCCTGTTTGCCCCATGTCCTTCCAATGTTATACCAAGCCGCAGTTTCAGAACACTCTATCCTCAAAGACCCAATGCGAATGATGACTCGCTCTCTTATTGCCACAACAGAAGACAGATGAGAAAATCTTAGGGATATAGCTAAATTCCTGCAGTTATACTTTTAATCCCCTTATTAGAAGAACAAGTTGAGTCTAGTCCAGGCCCCTGCCAGGAGACAGCTGCCAGGAATTTAATACAAGACAGGCCACCATGGTGCTCCCAAATAGGATTCCTGGAAGAAGCATTCAGAGTCAAGCTGATAGCCCAAAGCTAGATGTCCAGAGTATAGCACAGAACCAGGACAAGGCCACAGGGGCTGGACCGTAACAGGAGCAAGCAGGGACCAAGCATGCTGAGCTTTGCTTCCCTTGCTGATCAGTGAGAATGTGATCACGGAAACCACTGACTTAAGTATCATCCATGCAAATACCTACGCCTTCCTGTTAATACACATATTTTTCATTTGTGCCCCAGTCATCCCACTACTTACATCTTCTACGTTGACATCCTCCACTCTCAGTCTCACTTTCTTGGATGGTTTCATGTTAATATGTACTGTTTCTTCATAGGTGGAGCTTAGTTTTTATCTTTACAAGAATGAGATAAACATGTAGAGATCTGGCTCCTCTCTTACCGATTATGCTGTGGCTTACTAAGGGAATAAATGAGCTACACTTCAGGTCTGCTGACTTCTCCCGTTATAGTAGAATGTATTTATAGTCAACTCATGTTGAAATATGTAAGACTATATTCATCCCCCCCAATTTCACATGGAAGTGGTACTTGGTGTGACGATGGCACAGTCATGAAGTCAGTCTTCGCCCTCCCAAATGAGGTGTGTGTTCTGCAGTCACACATCTTCAGACAGTAGTGCAGTCCATTGTCACCCTCGGAAGACCACCTCTAGTTCTGACTGTTTGACTGTCTTGCCTTTAACTAGCAATGCACCTCAATTCCAAAACCCAGAGCCGCTTTCATCGGTCAAGTCTGACTATTTAGTGTGTCAAATTCTATAAATGTTACAGATGAGAAATAGTTACTAGTGCCCACAGAAGCCCTGAATTCAGCCATTTGAACCCCAAATCTCTCCAGTATTAACTAGGTAATCTCCACAGTACTGTGAATTGGCAACCACTCAACAAGCTTCACCTGTATAGGAGGATACGGTGATGAGAGGAAGAGACGGTCAGAGATGGCCGAACAGGGTCCCGGGGAGTGGGCAAGGAGCGGGGGATGTGCACCACACTGGGAAAGCTTCGGCTAGGGGGATGGTGGCTAGAGAGGAACTCAAAAAGTCCAGTTTTTCAAAGGTCTTATGTGGCTGGATAAAGGGTTGGAACTTGTCTCAAGAAGAGTGGTGTGGACTCTGTAAAGGCAGATGGGGATCTACTCTGTTCCATCCATCAATGTATGTCTTGTGCTTTGTGCACAGAAGGCACTCGGCAATATTAGGGTTGAACAAATGTGTTTGCTGTGTGCTTGAGAATGGTCAATCTGATGTGGGATTAATGGTGGGGAAACAAATGGAGGCCAAGGCCATACTGGGTGGTGGTGGGTGAGAGAGAAGACTGTAGTCTGAGAATGAGAATACTGATGCACAGTCACATTTGGAAAGAGCACTAAGGAGCGCATAGGGCATCTCCTTGATGGAAAACTGTGATGGCAATCAAGTCTAGGTATCCATTAGGTGTCTGGAAAGACATGGGTTCATTCTTTACATTTGGAAAGCTCAGTGAAATTGTGTGGGCTGAGAACACTGCCACATCAGAGCAGACTGTGAGGGCTGAGATCAGGGAGATAGACAGAGCACCTAAAGAGCATGGGGCCGGGCACCTAAAGGAGCAGAGATTTCCCTTTTTAGGTGATGTATGATAGCAAACATTTTTATTACAATTCACAAATTGTCTGCATGAAATGGCCAAAGATATTCATTGCAGGTACACATTGGGGAAATAATAATTTTTTTAAATATTCTTTTTATTTTATTTATTTTTGTATGTGTACTGTCTGCATGTAGGTTTGTGCACCCGTGTCGCGCAATGCCGTGGAGGTCAGAAGAGGGTGTCAGATTCCTCTGGAACTGGAGTTCTCCTGGAATTGGATTTACAGACGGTTCTCAGCCACCATGTGGGTGCTGGGGATCGAACCCGGGTCCTCTGCAAGAGCAGTCGGTGCTCTTAACTGCTAGGCTATCTCTCCAGCCCCATAATAAATTTTTTAAGAGACTGTTCAGACCTTCAAGGACTGCAAGCTATTGAGGAGTTTGGACATAATACACAGCATTTCATTTCCCATCAACAGGGAATAAGGAACATGGACTGATTACAAATTATCTGAATTAATGAAAGAAATAAATGAATACTAGCAATGAATTTGCATTTGTTTCTCTTTTTCCTTTCAGTGTGTATGGCTCTAGCTTTTTATGAGGAAGTGAACCCAGGGGAGGCATCACCTTCTTGGGAGTGTCACTAAGGTTTACATTCTGGAGCATGGCCTGTACTCAGTGGACTGTTTACCAAAGGAAGCATAAGGCAAGGTGACTGGAAGAGCAGTCTGAACTGAGATCAAGGAAGTGGCAAAGGTCACAGCCAGAGCAGCAGCACCTCCACACACGTTAGCCAGTCCACCAACAGAAAACCAAGTCATATACCCACACCAGAAAGGGCAGACAGACCGGACACAGAATGCACAGTGGCTCACAGCAAGGGTTCAGAAGGAAAGCAGAAGGGGCAAGAGGGGCTGAATGTGGACTCGAAGCTTAGAAATGTGCCCAGAAGCCTAAGGATCTGCAGGCTCAGATCAAAGAAAGGCCCGAAACATAGCAGCTCCTGCATTTCCAGGTACAGAAAGGCCCACGGAAGGAGCAGGAGCTAACTCTTCTCGGGAGTCTCTACCTCCGGGAGTTTCCCGGGAGAAGATTCATATTGGTCTGGGGCTATCACTGATTTTGACCAGGGTAGCCTGTTTCTCTTTCTTTCCTAGGCTGTAATCACTCTCAAAGATTAGGTGTTATGGACACATTTGCAAATGTCTAATGGGATGTTAAGTGACGGGCATTAGTCAATATAATTAGGTGGGAGATGAAGGACGGAAACAGCACTTACCATGGCAGCTGAAAACCAAGGTCATTTGGAGATGTTTCTTACTAAAAGGGAGGGTATGGAAGACTTTCCCTTCTTTTCTTTTCATTTACCTTTAATTTTTTCTCCTTGCAGGTTAAAGCTGACTCCACATCCTAAGGGACCAACACAAGCCATCAAGTTAAATGATGTCCCTGATAGCTCTGTGGATCAATAGTCATATAGACCTGTTCCTCATCTAAGCTCTGTCAGGGCCCAAATTATACACTGTACATGAAAACCACCTCCTGGATTTACTGCTCTTGCACCTCCAGCCATGACGGGTGGCTTATTGCTCTGCCTTTATTTCTTTTAAGCCTTAACTAAGCCTTTGCTACTGATTTTTCACCATTTCCAGAGAGGCAGAAAAGCAATTAGCCAAGTTGTCCTTCCTTCCACCAAACAGTAAGGATTTCCTTGATTCCCAAAGAAATTCTTTTTTTTTTTTTTATTCCTAGAGAAATTCTTTAAGTCCTACTCTCTCACTGAGAAATCTTTAAGTGAAAAAAAGATTTGAAATTGGTAAAGAGATTACACTAGTATGAAGAATCAGATGAGAGCAGGGCCATTGCAGTACAGTGTTTTCAAAGCTTCAAGAGTAATTCCACAGAATCTGCACCATCAGCATCTGGGAAAGAACCTGGCAAATGGGACACAACGGTTCTGACCATCAGGTGCTGGGCAGTGGCTTCACCTTTCTGCCTCCTTCCTCTCTCTCTGAAATGGGACTCTTCCATGTCTTTGCATTAGCTAATGGCGAGGACATTAACCTAAATCAAGTTGACCACATGCAAACATTGAATACCTCTGGGAGTAGGAAGGCACCCTATAAATTCTAGGTTCTATTACTATTTCATTTTCCCATAGCTCAGATCTATCTGGTCTCATGAATCACTTTATAACAAAGTGAACATGAGCTATATTGAACACTTTTTGAGCTTCCCAATCTCCCAATTGTGTCAGATGGCTGGAATTATAGCCTTCTGACTGAAAGTGTGAAGCACAGCTTTAAGATATAGAAACTGATTTTTTTCCCTGTGGTTAAGAGACAACATTGTATAGTTTTCTAATCAGTGTCCAGGGACAGAGGGCTCATGGGGGTCAGCTTGATGGCCAGATTCATGACAACTGACTTTGAAGAAATATAATTCTCAAGTTTGTCACAGGCTGACCCATCTTGCTTATTGTCCTATGTAAAATTTATTCTTAAGACATATTTTCTGTTTATTTAATCATAATAACTACTACTTTAATCATTTAAAATTAATAAAGGATACATATAGTCTGTTGGTCCAGATATGGTTTCAACAGCAACTTGTAGTTACTCTTGCTTTTACTGTTATAAGTTTTGTTTTATCTAGTGCCCTACCAACCCAGATAAAACTTGTTTCATATAGCCTTAGCTAAATTCAATAAGAACAATGATACACACCTCAATTTCCAATTTCAAGCATAAGAATGATTAATTACTGTTATTTTCCATGTCATGCTATTCTGAGGTTGTATACTTCATTGTGACCTGCATTCTTGCCTCATCTTAACCAACATTTAGCCAATTGAAAACATTTTGATGCCTTCTCTAAGCCCAACTCAGCTATAAAGTAGTAGGGCAAAGGTCAGTCATGCTTCTATATTTCCAGGCTTTTAGTTATGTGCATAGGTCAATTTTTAAATATTTGGATTTAATCAGCATTCAATTACAACCTGTACAAGAAGATGAACTGCAGAATTGAGTCACCTGCCTGTAAGATAGAATTATTGCCATTTCTACTCATAGACAGTCAGAACAAAAAACTTTCCCAGAACTCTTCAGAGTGACCTGGGGACCCTGAAGTCCATGTCAGGCCATTTGGCCACCTCTGCACTTCCCAGAGAACCAGGTCACAGAAGTGGAGTGCATTTCTTCATGTGATGAATGTGTACTGTTAATGAAAATGTTATCGAGTGCTTTATTCTACTTCTAGATGGCCAGCTCTTCTGAAACACTAGTGTTTGGGATGCTGCGTTCTCCCATTTGCCCTCTGAATGCAAAACATTTCAGTTTCCTGACTGTGGCTCACCCATCAGAATGGAATATCGTTTATCACTTGGATCCGCATGCGTTCATTGGTAACTCACACCAACCGAACATCCTCTCTGATTCTTATTCTGTTTAATAGCCTGTGCTTCTGAAGCAGGAGTATGTTCAAAGTTACTCATGCACACAAAATGGCTTATGAAGTAATATTGGTCCTGAAGTCTGCTCCTAAACTAAAGCAAGTGCTGTTTAGTTTGGACCTTTATAGATTCAGTCTGCAAGAAGAATTGTAATAGACCAGAAAAGTATGCCCGAAACACTCACAGCTTTAGGAACATAGCCTCTAATTTGAAGGTGCTTTTCCCTAGATGAAAGCTATAATCATGGTTCATCCCATTTGGCAACAAAACAAAGATCTGGAGGATTTATAAATTGGCAGATCCTTTAATAAGTATAAGAAATCACATTTGCATCCCTTTATGTGATTAGGTGACACATCTTATCACCTATTCTGACTTTGGAGCCTTATTAACAGCTAATTTGCAATTGGTCTGATGACCCAAATCACTCATAACCATGATGGAAGTGCTCCACAGGACAGTTGCAGAGCCCATCAGCACCCAGATGGAATTACAGTTCCAGGGGGATCTGATGCCTTCTTTTGACCACCACGGGCATTGTACAACATAGGTGCACCTACTACATGCAGGTAATACACTCATACATATAAAATCAAAACAATCAATAATGTTTTTAAAAAAGAAATGCCAAGCTCCAGGGACAAGACTGGGTGTAGAGACTTGTTAGCATGCCCAATTGTTTGCATGAGACAGTGAAAGCCAACCACTCTGTTTCCATCTGACCGATTGCAGTAATAGATAGTCTTTTAGTTCTGTATTCTGGCAAGGAAAAGCATGTTATTTATCAGACTTCTTCAACTCTCAGTGTCTTTATTGGATATCTATATAACCAAAGGTAAAATTAGCTTTTATGAAAAAATGTATCCGGGGCTGGAGAGATAGCCTAGTGGTTAAGAGCACAGACTGTTCTTGCAGAGGACCCAGGTTTGATCCCGAGCACCCACATGGCAGCTGAGAACCATCTGTAACTCCAATTCCAGGAGAATCCAAGACCCTCTTCTGACCTCCGCGGCATTGCACAACACGGGTGCACAAACCTACATGCAGACAGTACATTCATACACATACAAAAATAAATAAAATTTAAAAAAAGAAAAAATGTATCCAAAATCACTTCATCTTAAAACAATAAACTCAAAGAACAATTCAGGGTAGCTTTCCTGGTTGTGCGGCTGAAAGAAGCTGAAATGACCCATATATTTAAGAAGAGGTAGAAATAGGTTTCATGAGAACCTAGCAATCTCTGCTACAGTAGCAGTCTAGCCTGGTGCCTGTGGCCATGGAAGTTAACAACTCAGACAAATTATGGCCTGAATCTCTGTATTCAGCTTTGGTGGCAACCCACAAACCAACTGAGGTTTTCTATCTTTCAACAGAAGGAGCTGAAATGCATGCTTTAGGAAAATATAGTGTGAGATGACTTACAAAACTATCCACCCAGCCAGATTCTGAATCATAAGATGGCATTCCACTGTATCTTCTTGCTTTAGTCTAATCAAAGACGTATAACAACCCAGATATGTCAGTGTGGCTGTTCCCATTTTAAAGACAAAAGAAATGAGACTTTGTGAAACACATCCTAGGAACCTAACATTGAGGGGCATAGATTGATGACTCCTGACGTTAGGCTGTGGAGAAGCATCATGAGTAATGAGCAGTAACCAAGGCTTTGATAAAACAGGAGGGTACTCCATTCATAGTATGGGGGTGATATCTATAGCCATCATTCTAGTTCCAGGCTGTCCATATTTTCCCTAAAGAAATAACTATTCAAGAGTAAGGTGACAGTCCTAGATATCTAGGTCCCATCATGTGTAGTTTGGCCAGTCTCCCTATTGAACCACCCGAGAAGCTGCTTCTTACCACTTTATCCAAATTATAACAGCCTTTCTGTTTATTACCTGTGATCTGATTTTTCTGACAATGTAAGGTAAATCTCAGTCCAAATGTCTGCCAATGATTTGCGGGTGGCAGGTAAGTCTATCAGCAGATTATATTTAACATAATTTGAAATTTCATTGTCTTTCAGCAAAAGGCAGCTGTTTGCAGATGTCACAAATCAGCTTTTATGTCTAGCTGATGTGGTGATACAGAAAACATCCTTCAATACCACCATGTGTTATGGGGGGATGTATGGACTGGATTGTTTGCAAGGCAGAACCTATGCTTTCTAGTAAAATGCCATTTGCATTTATTCAGTGACTTCCTCTTCAGACAGGACAATAGGATTTCTGTTCTACAGTTCCTCTGACCTGACTGCATGTCTTGCAACCACAGTATCATGACCACTACATACGAGGAGCTCTGCAAACATTCGCCAGCAGCTCAGTCACACATCGTATCTGAGGAACGCTCTCAGGAAGAGCTAATTGGAGCCAAATCCAAGAACATTTTGTTTGGTTTTCCTGGAATTACTTATCTTCATTTCTAAGTCCCCAATTTCCCTCTGTTTCTGTAATGTTGTGAGTGCTGCCTTAATTTTTGTGTCCATCTGTCACTTCTTCCCATCAACCTAGCTTCAGTGTAGGACACTAATTAGTTGAGTTATTTTATTGTTTAGTCTGTAAGATCTGTGATTATTTTTACAGTACATAAGCCTTCCCAGGCTTTTGGTGGCTTCGCCAAACTTCTGTCCTTTGTTTCAGTACATTTTACCCACCCATTTACTGTGCTGATATGTTAAGTCACTTTTCTATTGCTGTAATAATCCAATAGTAAATGCTTTATGAGTCATATTTTAGACTTGCCATGTCATTTGGCTACTGAGGTAATGCATACTACTCTAACAGCCTAAATAATATAAAGTAGCAAATTGGGCCACACGATGTTTTTATTAGGTCAGAGAAAGAAAATTCAAGACAAAAATGAGTATAATTCTTGCAAACAATTACTGGCACATGATTTTTAAGATGTGTTAGCTCTCTGAAATCTTTCTTCATTTTTTTCCAGCAATCCAATGCTGTCTACCCTTTTCCATGTTTCCATACATTGCACCTACATGTGAGCACTCACATCTGACAATATATCCCTCTCCAATTCAAAAACTATGCTGCTCTTTTTGATAACTGACTTCAATAACTACACTGCTCTTTACAATAACCAGCTTCACTTTCACCACATTTTATTCACTTAGCCTGACTTAGATCAAGATATTTGGGAATAAAATATGGCTACCTTGTAGATCCTTACATTGTTGCCCCAGTTATCAATAGAGAAGTCTCTAAATAATGCCGCACTTCCTGGGTCTTCTTCCCATGTCCTGTCAGCAGTCCACTGTAGTGGATAACTGAGCATGTCACCCAGACTGCTCTGTGCAGTCACAGCTCACTGGGCCCCACCACTCCTTGTATCTCTGGTTCCAGGCCATCAAGCCCAGTCAGCCGCTTGCAACGCTTTTCAGCGTGTGCAGGCGTTCCTGAATGGAAGGACCATCAGTCTGCCCACGGACTCACCTCAACCTCTCCTTCCCCTCGAAGAGTGACTACTGGTCAGAGGACGAGCTTCTAAGGCCTTGACGGGTATCAGAGCCTTATGAAGCGGCTGTGGCACAGCTTACCTCTCATGTTCAAGGACACTGAGCTGGGTTTTGAGAGACTTGTAATTAGTATAATTACTTCATTTTGATTGCTGAGGTTAACAACATGGGCAGTACCTGAGTATATTATCATCATCAATTGATGAGTTAGAGTTTTAAAAATGTGATTATATGACATGTGTTCAGCCATATCATCCTCTATATTGCTGCTGGAGAATAACTAATGTTTTGCCTCTTAAGGCACTAAAATTTTTTTACCCACAAAACTATGGCAGGTATGATGAATAAAGCTCAAGACATGAACACCCCAAAGCCTTCGCAAGGGGCCATCAGCATGAGTTCTTGTTCTAAAATGTCATCCAAAACAACCAGAAGCTCATCATTCAGCTGATCTGAAGCATGTCAGCAGAGTTTAAAACAACTTTGTAAATCAGATTGCCCTGCTTAATGTCAAGGTCCAGGAACCATTAGTAAACAAATGGTTCTCGACAGCGTCCCTTTATCAATGTCAAAATGTAGCCAAAATTTGAAAATGTGCTTGTGTGTCCCAATTTACAGATAGGTAAATTAGCATCCAGTGAATAAAGGTTAGAGATATTACCAAACATCTGCCAATGTACAGCCAACACCACACCCACCCCATCCCCCAATGTTCTTTGACTCAAAACATAGAGCAGTGGGGGGGGGGGCTGGGTGTGATAACCACCAGCAACTGTCAGTTTGACAGGATCTGGGCTCACATGGGAGAGGGGCTTCTGGGCATAGGCCTGGGTTGTTATCGTGATCACAGTAATAGCTATGGGAAGACCGATCTCAACCGTGGATGAGACGAATCCCTCAGCAGGGAGTCCTGGACATGCAAAATGGAGAGAGTGAGCTGAACACCAGCATCCACTGCTCTCCAATTCTGACTGTGGGCACACTGTGACCGGCTGCTTCGTGTCCCAACTTTCCAGATATGACGGACTGTGCCTTAAACTGTGAGCCAAAATTAAGTTGCTCTTCTCAGGTACATTATTGCAGGAACCAGAAAAGAGTGTAAGACGCCCAGCTTGGCCAAAAAAGAAGACTGCACAGGGTTAAGAGAAGTACAGAAGGCATTGCAGTCACATAAAACTTAACCCATCACCCACTCAAAAATATTCAACGGGGACTTCAAAAACACCAAAACAGGGGCTGGGTGTGGAGACGTACACACCTTTAACACCAGCACATGGGGAAGTAGAGGCAGGGAGGTCTCTGAGAGTTTGAGGCCAACATAATCAACACAGCACAGTCCATGCCAGCCAGGACTACATAATAACACCTGTCTAAAAAAAAAATCCTTCCAAATAGTAAGCTTTATCTGTTAGAACATCTTAAAAAACCAACATTCCATCAGTATCAGTGCTCTCAAGTGTGCAGGCGCAGAGCCTCCTTCTTAGAAAGGTGCAGGTGGGCCCAGGGGACTGGGACAGGACAGTGGGAAGAAAATTAAAAAAAAAAAAAAACCTAATTTTTTTGAAAATGTCATAATGAAAACTAATTCAGAATATTTTAATTTAAACATGTTTACATTTTAAAAATATCAAAAATAAGCCAAGTGTAGTGTGACACGCCTTTAATACCAACACTCAGGAAGCAGAGGCAGGCAGATCTCTGAGAGTTCAGGGCCAGCCTGGTCTATAGAGTGAGTTCCAGGCCAGCTGGGACTAAAGGAGACTCTGTCTCAAAAAAGCCAAAAAAAAAAAAAAAAAAATTCAGGAAAGAGATTGGCTGAAGAACCAGTCTATAATGACCTAGAGGGGCACAGTCCTTCGTGGGGCTGGGAAGCCACAGTGGACGGTATCCTGAAATGCTTCCACCAGTCTTTCTCACTCCTGTGTTAAGGAACAACATTCTCAAAGCAAAGGTGGTTCTCTGACATCCGCTCCCTAGGGCACTGCTCCTTCCCTGAGATGTATGACCTAGAGAAAGCATTTCTGTTACATTTGTTGTTTTATTGACACTTAAGCTTGCCTCCGTGTTGGACGTTTCCTCCAAGCAAGAAAGTGGTTTGAAATGAGGTAGACCACGGCTGGACCCGACCTCTACAGCATTATTCTGGTGACTCTGTCCAAGCTACTTCTCTGAACCTGTTTTTATACTTGTAAATTAGGATTATGTGTTGGGTTTTGTTCTATCACAAGTAATCTCAAAATCTCAGTGTTTAAAATAATTATTTTCCTGCCCACAGATTTGCCAGTAGTTTCTGTTCTGCTGGGACACGTTGGGATCAGCAGTGTTTGGTTCTCACCTGCAGAAGGATCATTTATTTCCGTGTTCTCCATGGGCCAACAGCAGTAACACAGAGGATATGTCTCCTGGGACAAGCCACAGGAGCATGGGAGTAAACCATGCAGACATACTGTAGAGATGGTTATGTCTCCCGAGAGTCCACTTTACCAAATCTAAAGTCCACATTACCAAATCTAAAGTCAAGCAGGAAGGAAGAGCCCCCTATCACCATGAACTCCTTGTAAGCCACAGAATGAGTGAAGAGCTGAGATTCAGCCTGCCACAGTCAAAATCAGAATTTGATGAGATAAAAATAAACAAAACTCAGCAGCAGGGTAAGAGCCAAGTAAATAGCAGCTATTCTTGTACATTCAGAAACAGTTTTCCTGATATCCACCCCTACTTATACAAAAAAAAAATTTTAAGGAAACAGTGGACATTATTATCCTTTAGTGGACCTTATTAAATAGAATTACTAAACTAGAGCCCCAGGCCTATGCTTTCTCAACATTGTGCAACTCTGATGATGATGAAAGGAGGCTGGATAAAGCTTCCAGGAGACTCTGCAGAAGTGCTGAGCTAGAGAACTCCCGAGGAACACCAAGCTCCTGTTCTGAGCAGATGTCTCCAATGGTTCTAGCCTTATCGAATAAGTCAAAGGTCTCCAAATAGCCCTGCACCCCTGCCTTAATTGGAAATCATTAGCCCCTTTAAACATGAATGTCCAGCCACATAAAGCTAATGGGAGATCAGGTGTAGTGTTGAGTGGCGACCTCTGCTTTCTTCAGTCACGTCCCTTTCCATCCACCTCCCTTCCCTGTGGTGTAGAGGGGTGTGTTTTAGTCTCTCATGGTTATTTAAAGGCACCTTTCAGCTGGGTCCACAGCCATCCTTCCTATTCTGCTATTCTGCTCCACATACACACCCTTCTGCCTTCTACCCATCCTTCATGGGAATCTAAAACCCACACTATCTAAACCATAGGGCATTACAGACCATTCATGTTAGCAGGAACCTGAGAGGTTGGAAATCTCCAGCACACAACAGCTGAGTCATTGGACATGGAATGAGATTCCTAGTTGAATGTCCACTCTCTCACTCTTCAGCCAGACTAGTTAACTCTGTTAACTAGTTAACACTCTGTTAACTAGTTAGCACTCTGTTAACTCTTCATGTTTCCTTTTCAGAGATTGTAAAATGGAATTCAAAGCATCTGCGTGAAGCATAAGCGACAGGATGCAATAACCTCGTTTGCTTAACGGAAGATATTTACTGAGTGCTCGCTGGTGCCGGGCACAGAAGACAAGGTGACTTCATCCAGGGTTGGCAGGGTGGCACGAGGCAATCACCGTGTGGCAGTGGGGTGACATGGGCCCACAGGCCATGTACTTGCACACTTGGCCTCCAGTTCATGGTGATGCTTGCGGGGTCATGGAGCTTCTAGGGTGCAGACCCTTGCTGGAGGAAGTATGTCACTGTGGGCTTCAAGAGTTTATAGACTGACTCCTCTCTCTCTCTCTCTCTCTCTCTCTCTCTCTCTCTCTCTCCTTTCACATTGTCATCTCTGGGCTTCCTGATCTGGCCACCTGCTGCCCTGCCTTCCCTGCCATTTTTTAACCTCCCTCTAAACCCAAATCAACAGTTGCCTTTGGTCATGGGGTTTTAGCACAGCAACAAGAAGATAACTAATATAGACTGGGACTCAATTAAGATGACTGTTCTTATCATTTACAATCACCTGGTGGTGATGTGTGTGGTGTTTAATAAGAGATAGATCCCCAAAACTCATCTACAGAAACAACGTCTGGCAGACCCTTAGCAACTTGTCAGAGGCCACCTGCTGGGCCACATCAGGGGACATCCTGGGCTTCTATGGCATGGAGGCTGTGGTAGCTGGCACTCAGGAAACAGGAGGCAATAGTTATTCATCTTCCAGTATAGAAGCATTTTAATAATTGGTATGATACCAGCAGTGATAAAATTGTGTTTCAAATAATTAATATACATTTGTTATTTACAGTCACAGCAGACATTGTTATGGCATTTAGGTAAGAAAGAGAAATGTATCATTCGGGAAGAACACTGTCCAGCGAGTGCTGTTTCTACCAACCTGGGAAACAGGAAATTTTATCCAAGTGAAGCTGAGTCTCTTGCTCTGGCTTTGAAGTACATTGCAGTATCGTGATGGGGACCCCATGCTGCTGCACACCCTCCTTGATCACCACGTGTGGAGAACTGAAGCTTGACTCCAGAGTCAAAGCCGACCTGCCAGATGTCAGGAACTCCAAGCCAGTGGGTTTGGGCAGTCTGTCCTCTCAGAAGCCTCCTGACAACCATCTCCTTAGATATAGATGAAGTTCCCATGAGTCTGGCAGTTGACACATGACAGAGGGAGTCTTAGAGTGTGGGGACAGACATGATCTACTAAAAAGCAAGGGACAATTCTCTGTGGCATCCATTCCAATGACAGAGATCAATGTCTAGAGACAGCCTCAGCTGCAGCCAGGTACACTGCATCTCCTCATCAGCACACACACCCCCATCCTCTAAAGACTGAGGAATGAGGTAAATGGAGCAGTGTATCAGTGTAGTCAATGAAAGTGGGAAGGTCAGAAAGTTCTCGTACATGCTGGAGAGAGTTCTTAGAAGAATCACAGCAAAGAACACCATCTCCTTCCCTAATTCTGGTTTTAGACTGTGACAAGTCAGAGTTTATAGAAAGCATCTGGTCCAGTTAATTTGGAAAACTGAAAGCCAGAGGTGCAGTGCCCTGTGCTGACTGAAGGCTCCTGGTTCTCAGGCTCGAGGCGGGTTACATCATGCTAATGTTTCTGTCTCGCAGCTGTGGAAAACACATGTACGACCAAAGAAGGACACAGAGGAATAACAGAGGCATCACGAGACAGGGGTTCTTGGAAAAGATTTGTGATAAGATATTCTCCAAAGAATATACAAACACAAACGTTTAAAACTATTATTCTAGTTGCCAAGACAACAAGAGAACAAAATCGGAGAAAAATAATGAAGAAATCTTTCAAAACATTGCTTAACCAAAGCCCAGTGACACAGGGAGTGAAGTCTGCTCACCTGGGGGCTTTTAGAACAAGGAAGATACCTGGGACCCAAACAAATTCATCTGGTCACAGAAACCTAGGCTGCCCACGCCATGGAAGTGCTGCAAAGAAAAGTATTCAGGGAAAGTACGCTGCAGACCAGCATGATCTGAGCTCTAATTCCATTCACATGTGGCTAGGAGGTTTGTTTAGGGAGACGCAATCCAGAATGTAGAGTTCATTTTAATAGCGCTGAGGTCTGTGTGCATGTCTAATCATGAGATCAGCAAATTACATGCCTGCTCCATGGACCATATGACCTTTGTGGGATTGTGGAACAATTGAGTGCATTTGGGAGAAACACTCAGAACGGAAAATTTGCTGAGCAGAAAGCCAAGTTATGAAGCACTTGCTCGGGGCAGAGGAGCATCAGTAATGAGTGCTGTGTTAGTGAGCATCTCCCAAGCCTGGGGCACTGAGCTAGGCACTGGGGGAGAATTAGTCCCCTCCCCTGCCCAGGCACTGTAGAGGAAACTGCACTAACTGCTTTAATGAAGGGGGGGCCCCCAACAGGGACTGTGAACACCATCATCAAAGGGAAGCAAACTGGAAAATGATCTCTCTGCACTCCGCCCTGGCTACCCACCTCCAGACCCTCAGCATTCACGAAATAAAACAGACATTCTTGGGCATCTAAAAACCTAATTAATGCCTAATACCAATTACATAAATTAATACCAATTACTTAAACAGGCAGAGGATTAACAGGGTCACTGGCGAGTGAAGGAGGGGAGACCGAAGTTACATGTCCTCTCTTGCTCTCTCAGCTTTGATGGCCATATTTTTCACATAGCACTAATTATTTCCACACATGAATATGTTCTGCACACACACACACACACACACACACACACACACACAAAGTACTAATTCCAGCACATAGCAGGTGGTCTAGGATATACTCCAGCAGACAAGAGGTGATCTAGGACCTACTCCAGCACACAACAGGTGGTCTAGGATCTACTCCAGCACACAGCAGGTGGTCTAAGATCTACTCCAGCACACAGCAGGTTATCTAGGATCTACTCCAGCACACAGCAGGTCATCTAGGGTCTACTCCAGCACACAGCAGGTCGTCTAGGATCTAATCCAGCACACAGCAGGTGGTCTAGGATCTACTCCAGCACACAGTAGGTGATCTTTGTATCAACATCTTGCAGCAGGCACGGGAAACAGAGGGTGACTAGAAATCCAGCCAGGCTCTAAGCTGCCCCTCAAGGCCCCACCTCAGATCTCCAAACAGCTCCACCAACTGGGACAAAAGACTCAAATACTTGGAGCTATGGGGGATGTTCTCATTCAAAGCACCACAGGAAGGAAAGGTACCTCATTTGAGAATACCCTTTAGTTCACAGAGGATCTTTTTGAGAAAATATTTCTCAACATTTCTCTATAATTCAGGACAAGCTTTACCTGGACAATGCACTCTTTCTTATTTTCTTCCTGACATTTCCAATATTCTTCAAGTAGCCTATTACCAAATTTCTAGGACTTAACTTTGCCCAAGCACGTTTGCCACCAGAGATTCTAGACCACCTGCTGCATGCTGGAGTAGATCCTAGACCACCTGCTATGTGCTGGAGTAGATCCTAGACCACCTGCTGCATGCTGGAGTAGATCCTAGACCACCTTCTGTGTGCTGGAGTAGATCCTAGACCACCTGCTGTGTGCTGGAGTAGATCCTAGACCATGTGCTATGTGCTGGAGTAGATCCTAGACCACCTGCTGTGTGCTGGAGTAGATCCTAGACCACCTGCTGAGTGCTGGAGTAGATCCTAGACCACCTGCTGAGTGCTGGAGTAGATCCTAGACCACCTGCTGAGTGCTGGAGTAGATCCTAGACCACCTGCTATGTGCTGGAGTAGATCCTAAACATCTTTTTCTTTTTCTTTTTTATTGAGGTTTTGTGCATTTCATATAAGATTTCTTAATCAAATTTACACCCATTCCCCCTTCCTTGCCCCCCACCCTGCCAGAGCTCATGCAATCTGCCACACATGTCTTGCATCTTTTTCTCAGTCTTTTTTAATTTTTTCAATGCAGAAGTTTACTGTTTTGGGCAGAAGTTTACTGTTTCAGTCAGTTCTTCGACCCAGTCTTTTTTGTTGTTGTTGTTCCTTCCAATTTGTATCACTCCAAAAATATCACACATATACCAAAATTATGACACCTGAAAATAAACTATAGGTTAATTCCAAAACATGTTTAGGGATTCACATTTTGACAGTAGAGTTGTATGCAGGTAAAGAAAAAAATATTACTTTACATTCCTACATTATATCAGGTATCATATTTACTAAAAGAAAAGAAGAAAAAAGAATTATTCAGTTTGCCTTACAAATAGGGATTTGGTGCTAGGATCCACAGATGAGGAATACCATTCATTGTTTGTTTTTCTGGGACTGTGTTACTTCACTTAGCATAATGGATTCTAGTTCCATCCATTTACCTGCAAAGTTCATGATGTCATCTTTCTTTACTGCTGCATAGGACTCCATTGTGTAGATGCACCACATTTTCTGTATCCACTCGATGATTGAGGGATACTTGGGTTGGTTCCAGCTTTTGTCTGTTATGAAGAGAGCTGCAATAAACATAGATGCGCATGTATCTCTACAACAGGATGAGTCTTGTGAGTATATACCCAGGAGTGGTATGACTGAGTCAGGTGGTAGGCTCATTTTTGAGTCTTTTGAGGGTTCTCCACTGCTTTCCATAGAGGTTGCATTCCCACCAGCAGTGGATGAGTGTTCCCCTTTTCCCACAACCTCTCCAGCATTTGGTATCTTTGTTTTCTTGATCCTAGCCAGTCTTACTGGAGGAAGATGAAATCTTAAAGTGGTTTTAATTTCCATTTCCTTAATTATTAGCGATGTTGAACACTTTTTTAAGATGTTTCTTAGTCATCTTGACTTGTTCATTTATGAAGTCTTTGCTCAGCTCTTTACTCCATCTCTTGAGTGGGTCATTTGTTTTCTTGTTCCTTTGTTGTTGTTGTTGTTGTTTAGTAGTTTATATACTCTGGATGTTAATGCTCTGTCAGATGTATCACTGGTGAAGGTTTCCTCCCACTCTGTGGGTTTTCTCTTCAGTTCTTTGATTGTTTCTTTCACTATACAGAAGCTTTTGAGTTTAATAAGCCCCTACTTGTCAATGGTTGACCTTACTTCCTACTCAGCTGCTGTCTGATTAGAAAGACTTTTCCTACATCTATGTCTTATAGGTTACAGAAAACTCATAGAAATGATTAACAGTTTCAGTAAAGTAGCAGGATACAAAATCAACCTAGAAAAAACAGTAGCCTTTCTTTATACCAATAACAAGCAATTGGAGAAGGAATACAAGGAGATCTCTACAACAAAAATTTTAAACCCTTGAAGAAAGAAATTGAAGAAGACATCAGAAGATGGAAAAACCTCCCATGCTCATAGATTGGGAGAATTAACCTTGTAAAAATGTCCATTCTACTGAAACTCTTGTATAGATTTAATGCAATCCCAATCAAAATCCCCAAGAGTTTCTTCACAGGCTTGGGGAAAAAAAGTCCTTAAATTCATTTGGAAAAACAAAAGACCCTGAATAGCCAAAACAACCCTGAGTGAAAAGAGCAATACAGGGGGGATCTCTATACCAGACTTCAAACTATACTACAGGGCTATAGTCATAAAAACAGCCTGGTACTGGCACAAAAACAGACCTGTTGATCAATGGAACAAAACCAAAGATCCAAATCTGAGCACATACAATTTCAGCCATCTTATATTTGACAAGGGGGCCATGAAGCCACAATGGAGAAAAGACAGCATCTTCAGCAAGTGGTGTTGGTAAAATTGGATCACCACTTGTAGAAGAATGAAATTAAACCCCTACCTCTCACCCTGTACAAAAGTCAACTTCAGATGGATCAAAGACCTCAACATAAAACCCCAAACTCTGAAGGCAATAGAAGAAAAAGTGGGCAGCAGACTACAAGACATAGGCATAGGAAAAGACTTCCTAAATCAGACAGCAGCTGCACAAGAATTAAGGTCGACAATTGACAAATGGGACCTCATTAAACTCAAAAGCTTCTGTACATCAAAAGAAACAATCAAGGAAGTGAGGAGAAATCCCAGAGTGGGAGGAAATCTTCACTGCAGAAACATCTGACAAAGCATTGATTTCCAGAATATATAAACTACTCAAAAAACAAAGAAGAAAGAAAACAAATGACCCACTCAATAGATGGAGCAAAGAGCTGAAAAGAGACTTCACAAGTGAGGAATTAGAGATGGCTGAGAAACACCTTAAGAAGTGTTCAACATCACTAATCATTAAGGAAATGCAAATCAAAACCACTTTAAGATCATCTTACTCCAATAAGACTGGCTAGGATCAAGAAAACAAATGATACCAAGTGCTGGAGAGGTTGTGGGGAAAGGGGAACACTCATCCACTGCTGGTGGGGATGTAAACTCGTGCAGCCACTATGGAAAGCAGTGTAGAGAACCCTTGGAAGACTTGGAATGAACTTGCCACCCGACCCAGCCATACCACTACTAGGCATGTACCCTCAAGACTCACCCCACCACAGAGATACATGCACAGCCATGTTTATTTCAGCTCTCTTCACAATAGCAAGGAGCTGGAACCAACCTAAATGCCCCTCAACTGACGAGTGGATAGAGAAAATGTGTACATCTACACAATGGAGTTCTATGCAGCAGTAAAGAAAGATGACATCATGAGCTTTGCAGGAAAATGGCTGGAGCTAGAGGACATCATGCTGAGTGAAGTAACACAGTCCAGTAAAACCAATGACAAATGGTATCCCTCATCTGTGGATGCTAGTGCCAATTACCTAGTTGTAAGTATTTCTTGTACATGGCCCCTTGAGGTTTTGTTCAAAGCAGTTGGGAGTGATGCATATTGGAAACAACAACAACAATAACAACAGAAAGGACTGCATCAAAGAACTGACTGAAACAGTGAACTTCTGCTCATAACAATCAACTTCCACATGGAGAATTTTGAGAAAGACTGAGAAAGAGATGAAAAGCATGTTTGGCAGAATACATGAGCTCTGGTGGGGTGGGGGGATAGGGTGCGGACACGGGTCTAGATTTGATAAAAAATATAAATAAATTAAATAAATAAATAAATAAATAAATAAATAAATAAATAAATAATAAGAGCGACATCAGTGCTGGTCAATGTGAACACCTCCTCCTAAGGGAGGTATAAGACATGCTGGGCAGATGGTTACTCATCTAGCTCAGGGGAAAGAACTCAGAGAGACCAGGCAAACTGTGGAGTCCTACTCCAGGGGCTTAGAATATTGTAGAGACCATGCTGATCAGAAATGGGAAGAAAAGAGAAGCTGGTATTGATGGGCCTGGTGCTGGCCTCTGCAGCCATCACCACACACAGTTCTGTCACACGCCTTTTGTTATGAATATTCCTCTCTGTCCTGGGCTGTTCAATACTAAAGCCTTCTTCGCTGGTAGGGAAGTCTGAGCTGATGATAGATGCAGCCTCAGGCAAGTTTTCCCTGTGTAACAAGCAGCAAGAGGAATGATCTTGCAGTACATGGGCAACCAAAGGTGGTATCCACAGGTGGCAGCATCCTGAAGGCAGTGTCCTTTTGGTTTGAGTTTAGTTAAGTTTCTGGCTGCACTGTCTCCCTTGGCCTCTTCTTTACCCTGAATTCTGTTCCATGACATCCTTCCAATGAATTCCTTTCCTGTTTATGTCAGAGTCAGTTTAAGCTGTTCATTACTGAGAATACTACTGACTGAGTGATGACCCAGAAGTCTTCAGCTTGAGTCTCTCTAAACCATCCCCCAGAACATATTTTTGCCCAAGCCTGTCTCATTCATGCCCTAGAAAATCTGTGGTGCAGTCAAGATCCCTCACACTTTTTAGATGGATGTTGTTAGAGTAATAGTTATCAAGGAGAGAACCAGATGATCTTTATTAGAAGCAGGAAAATGGATATTGTGAGGCATAGCCAACAAATGCCCGCTAGCAGCTCCTGCCTCAGTATCAGTAGTAGGCCTCACCTCCCAGCCCCTTCCAGTATCAGTAGTAGGCCTCACCTCCCAGCCCCTTCCAGTATCAGTAGTAGGCCTCACCTCCCAGCCCCTTCCAGTATCAGTAGTAGGCCTCACCTCCCAGCCCCTTCCAGTATCAGTAGTAGGCCTCACCTCCCAGGCCCTTCCAGTATCAGTAGCAAGCCTCACCTCCCAGGCCCTTCCACACCACAGTAGAGCTTTTCTCCGAGTCTGACTCAAATCCCCAGCCCACCAGCCACAAAGCTTCTCTTCTTCTCAACCCAAAGTTTCTTTCAAGTTCTTTGGGACATGCAAGATTCTAAAACCACCTCAGCCATGAGTCTATGAATTTAAGACAAGGCAATAAGGGTTTCTGGGACGATAGGGACAGTTCTATGTTGGGAGAAGAAAGTTAGAGATGAGAGGAGCACGAGCGTAGCTCAGCATTGCTCTCCCATGGACTCATGACTACAGGAATGGCCAGCTACTCTGGGGCTGAGCTAACGGGGACTTTGTGACAGACAGGAACTCAGATGCAGATACCAGAGCAGGGAGCAAAGTAGCAAGTATGCCCTAGGAGAGAGCTAACGGTTGGAGCCTTCTGGCCAGGCCCGTTGAGTTCATAGTGGTAGAAAGCCTTGAGGAAGGGCTCTATGCATCTGGAGTTTGCTTCCAAGGGATTAGAGATATGCTTAGAGATATGCGAGGAATATTAGATTTCAGAGAGGCAGAGCCTAGGTTAAAGCTGGGGATGACAGAGGGATTAAGTAAAATTCCGATACTCTCTGTGGCATGCAGCGAGGGGTGGGGGCTGGCTATACCTAGGAAGCCAGACAGAGCAAAGTTTGCCCTCTGCGGAGGCCAGCCTCAGATCTCTTCCATGTGACTATTTGGCCCTAGACTTGTTATCATGCTTTGGACCTGAAATGTTCCCATGTGCTCATCATGTTTTGAATATTTGGCCCCCAGCTGATGGTCCTACTTTAAGGGGTTCTAGAATTTAGGAGGTGGGAGGACTGGAAGAGGTAAGTCCCTGGGGGACATGGGCACTTGGGGGTATGTTGTCCTGGCTTCTTCCTGTCTCACTGTTTCCTAGACCACATGATGTGAGTTTCACCATGCCTTCCCTGGGATGACGGACTGACCTCTCCCAAACCAGGAGCCAAAGCAAGCCTTTCCTCCCTAAACTTGTTTCTGATGCTTTAGTCATACCAACAGAAAATAATACATATGCCCTTCCTGCCCCAACCCCCAAAATTTTCCTAAAATGAACCCTGAACCCAGCCACTCCTCTTCGTTTCAAATTTTGAAACGTCATTATTTACAAAACTTCAGGAGAAAGGTGAACCCTGGGCCAGGTGCTGAACATGACACAGGCAGAAAGCACACAATTTTCACCCTGGGAAAACTTACTAAGACTCAGCTGAGCTTTTTAAAAAGAATGATACTGGTTAATTACTGATTCTGTAGTAGACATGTATGTAAGGTTACTATAGGAACTCAAAAAAGGCACAGTTAACCCAAGACCGTCAAGGTTGCCAGAATGAACAGTGGGTGATGAAGGTGGAAAGGAAGGTGGAGGCCGGTTCTCCACGGAGTGGGTCACATGCAAAAGAGAAACAAAAGAACTTGAGTGGTGTGAAAAAAATCAGCCCACACCATAATCTGAAGTTCCCTCTTAGAATGCGCCCCATAGTCCACATACCATTAGCTCTAGGCCTTCTGCCCTAGAGGAGGCCCAGTCAGCATCTGTGAACTAAACACAGGAACCCTGCTTTGGATTTAGAACAAAATGTGGGCCAGCAAGACCAAGACACTGCTTCCTGAATATGACCACAGCCTTCAACTTCTCGTTACGACTCTGGTGGTAGTTTAATTACTAATTGCTATGGGAAGAGGAGAGCAAAGTGATAATTAATAGCTATTGGCCAGAGCTATTGCTGAGTTAAGAATCCAATTATGAAATTAACAAAGCACACCCAAAAGGGACTATGAATTCCCATTGCAAGGAAAGGCCTTAGTTACCAGGGACTCTGGGCAGGTATTTAAATAATCTGAACAGCTATTTGGGAATGTGTTCTCCAAATAGGAAGCTAGAGAAATTACAATCCTAAGGATTTGTCAGGAAATAACTCCTTCACAATAATTTGTACTTTCTAGGTGGGTGAACAGTAACACTGAGCTTCTTTTCCTCTGGACCTGCAACACGGCGTAATGAGCCTCCTACCGAACGTGCACATGCACAGGTTGCCTCCTGGGGCACCAGGGACTCCAAGGGCTTTTGAGACATTAAGAGTCTTGATTACATTAAGAGTAATGCCCAAGGCTTGATGGCCATCTGAGCCCCCCTCACACAGAAAAATCCTGCTTATAGAAAGATGGCAACCATAGATATGTTCAAACACACAGAATCTTAAAGCACTTGTTTAGATGGTTGGGTAATTAATGATCCCATTGATCTCTGGGTAAACCTGCTGGGTTAGCTTTTATCATCACTGTGGAGAAATATCTGATGGAAACAGCTTAAGGGAGGAAAGACGGAATTTGTCCGGGAGTCTGTGGTCAGTTGGCTCTGGGTCTCTGGGTCCGTGTGAGGCAGAATATCACAGTGGCAGGAGTGTGTAGAGGAAGGTGGAGGAAGGCATTCTTCTGCACATGATGGACAGGGAGCATGGGAAAGGGAAGTGACCAGAGACCAGATATAACTTTTAAATTCATGTCCCGCAGCAACTGACTTGCTCCAACTAGACTCCATCTCCTGACGGTTCCACCACTTCCAAAACTAGCACCACCATCTGGGGACCGAGCATCCAACAAACGATCCTGTGGGGAATACGTTAAAACTATAAACCTGTACACCTGTCCCCATCGTCCCCATCAAAGACCCCCCTGGACTTGCACTCTTCACACTTCTGCTCTCCATTACCAGCAGACTTCTCTCCATGAATCAACTCCTCCCCACAACTTGGGTCTTCAATTTTCAGTCTTTAGAGTTTCATTTCAACCAACTCATTCGCTGGTGCTTATTCTTCCTTTTCTGAAAGAAACTTTTAGAAAAATAGAAGATTCTTATTGCAGTGGGTATAAGTCAATGCAGGGACTCACAGAAGGGACTGTTGAGTGCTTGGCCATAGATGAAGCCATTCCTGTTAATCCCTCCCCCGAGGCTTAGTGAACATCATGGAGAAATAATGTAAGAGCCAGAGGATGAGGAGGAGAGCTGAGAAATGCCGTCCTCGGACGTGAAACAGCTGTCACCCATGAACTCACAGCACCTATGCTCACCTGCAGAAGACCTACACAAGATCAAGCCAGCTAAAAATCCCAGCATGGAGTGGAGAAGGCCTCCTGAGACTCCTCCCCAGCCCAGGAGCTATTGGCATTTGATGACCACACAGAAGGGAGAACCGTTTTTCTTTGGGGTATGATGACGGGCAAGTGCCCATGCTCCAGAAGATGACCTAACAGCTATTTGCATGGGCGGCACTAATTAGACTCAATGGGTTATTATTATTTTTAATGAGGACTTGAAATTGGAAGAGAGATATATCAGGAGAGGGCCCAGGGGCAGTTGGAGGAGGAAGTTGGGGAGGTTGTAATTAAAATGTGTCTATAAAATTGTCAGAGAACAATTTGTCAAAGCAATTTTAAAAAAAGAAAATCCTCTACTAAGTACATAAGAATTTCTAAACTTGAATCCTTTAGGCTGTAAGTTCAGATAATTTTAAATGTAATTTATAAAATTTTTACTAAAAAGACATTTTTAAAAGCAAAAATAGTATCTGGAAAACGTGTCAGAAGAGCAGAAAGGGCATTTTCTAGACACGGTGCTTCTCGTAGCTGGGTTACTGGTGTGCTGGTTGGGAAAACGCTGTCTTTCTAAGTAGCTCCTTTAAGAAAGCTTCCCTTGTTCTGCTTCCGAAGAAATGCTGCTCTGCTGAGAAGCATCAAGGCAACATTCTGTGGTAGAGTCAGGAATCATACTAATTTGAACCAAAAGACCTGGCTCTACTTACTTTTCCCATTCGAAGCTTTGTGAACTTGGAAACTCAACAGAGGTCAACATACCAAACTATTTGTGAACTTCACCAGGTAGCCCCCCATGCGAGCTAGCTAGTTTTCTTTCTTTGCAAATTGAACCCCCAGAGACTTCATCTAGCTTTAATTTTTCCTTCATCTGACACAGTTTATGTGGCAGAAGGAGGGACCCTGGCATCAGAAGACAGATCCCAGCCCTGCTGTGCCATCTCGAGCTGACTTACTGCTGCTCTGGGGATGTTTCTTTGCATGGGTATAGGGTTGGCAGTTCCCGCCAGGGAGAGGTGTGCATGGGCCAGGCGGGGCAACATGACAATAGAAATGCTGCCTCAACACAGGATTCTCCATACTTGGGATCTGAAGAATATGCTTTCCTTCAAGGACAGAACTCGGCTTCTCTGTAGTATCCATGCCTGTACATGAATACAAAGCATCGCTTCATTCATTTTCACAGGATCCTTAAAGCTTACTGCCTCCATTACAGACCTGAGTTACTAGTCACATCCTGAAAATCCTTTGCATAGGAAATATGCAAACAAATATGGCTGTATTCCAATAGAACTTTATTTATAAAACAGGAAGATAACAACTGGCATAGTCTGAGACCTTTGATTACCAAGCATGAGGCTTCTCTGGAAGAAGAAACAGCTTCTGCCAAATCAGGGACTTCTGTGGGACCCATTGATTTGGTGCCTCACACATCCTCACATTCAGAGTCCTTTTTATGGATGATGAATGCCTTCAGATGTAGGAAACAGAAAACAACACGATGGTTTAAACAGTAGAGTTATCCTCCCCAACCCCAGTGTAACACGGCGCACTGCTAGGCAGTCACTCCAACTGTTGAGTTTGCATAACTCATTCTTTCTGAGGCCCAATTGCTTTCCTCCTGTACTCTCAATGTGATGGCTGATGCTCTACCAGGCTTGGCATTTGAGTCTGAGAGGAAGACAAGGAAAAGTCTTCAAAGTCACAGTCTTGTTCATCAGGAAATCATAAACATTCCCAGGAGCAGCTATAATGCACCCAATAAAATAATTCTCTCTCTCACTGGCACATGGATAGGCACCCCTTATTGGAAAGGGGTTCACTTTTACTAGGTCGGCTTCCAGACTAGAACAAGAGAAAGGGTGTTGGGTGTGAGTAGCAGGAAACTCCACCCTTCAGTGGCACCTTGTAGTAGGGGCACTGTGCTGGACAAGAAACACAGATGTGGAGGTAGATGTCAAACGCGACTCTACGATGCTGATGGGGTGAGAAGGCTGTGTAAGGTTCCTGTTCATGAAAACCTTGACAGCTATTAGACTGGCGCTTCCAAAAGCGTGTCATAGATGTCGGCATTTTATTTACAGCAATCATGTCCAGGTATCTACTGGCCAACATTCCTACTACCAAAAATCTATGACTTGTCCCTTGACCCAAAGGAAATATACCAGGGGTTTGGCTGTCTGTAACCATGCCAAAAGAGGCAGCGTGTAGCACTGTCATGGTGAAATGCAACCTGTCACAGGACACTGAAGGTATAAAATGGTAAAGGTTGTAGCCGAGACCCTGGAGAGAGAGCTCCTATCCACCACTAGAAGGCAGTTGCTCAATACGGCATATCGGAGCTGACACTGCTATTTCAGTGGCCACAGTGGCCATCACTGTGATGCTTGCTCTTGTTTCGGGATCAGGGTAGAGGTGGAGAATGGTACATGCCTATAGGCCACCATCATAGTTTAGCTGCGTTTCATTCACAGACAGTGCCTTTCTTTGAACGTTCTACTGGTTCAGGCTCAGAGGCAGCCTAAAAATAGCAAAGGAGTTCTTTGGGTGGGAGAAACAGAAAGCCATGAAACGGAGAGGAGCGGGTGAGCTGGAGACGTCCACTTAGCAACGTCCGCTGAGCGACGTGCACATGAAATACACAGCTCAACTGCACTCAAAATGCACCTGTGGTCACAAGAGTTTTACAGTGTGCCCGTAAGATGTGGATAATCACAATTATATAAATCCTGTTTTGAATAATACATTTTATTTTCAAAGCAAGCTTATTACTATCATCTTTCCTAATTTGCATGGTGAGTGTGTGGAGCCAGCAGGCTTCCCTGTTCCTATTAAAGGGGAATCCTACACAGGCTTGCCTGAGATCTGACAGATTCTTCCTGTGTCCTTGAACCTACACCAATAGATTCTCTATTATTTTCTCCCAAAATACAGAAAATTTGATTCATCTCATTTTCAAGACCACATCTCATCTCCATACCAATTTCTACCTGCTTTATGTAGCCTTTTGAAATACTTATTCAGTGCCAACCTTGTAATTTGCCTGACACACACCTGTTTTCCTTTTCATTCTCCAAACTAATGGGAGGCTGATCTGGTCCCACCAGCTCTCAACCACCACAGGCAGGTCCTCGGGACAATCACACACTGGCACGCACATGCGCAAGAGAAACAAGCCGAGCTGTTCATTCTCTAAGTTCCAAACCCCTCACAACAGATAAACTCTCCTCTCTTGGTGTGTGGAGGGGAGGGGATTTCATGTCCCAAAATAACAGCTCAGTGGAAAAATACAAAGGCAAAGGAGAACACAATTCCTAGAGGTAATAAGAGCAGGCAAGCCAGGATTCAGGATCCATGGCACCCCACAGAGGCCAGCCCGGCTAAGAGCTGGAGTGGCCCTTCCCAGGCTGCCCCTGCTCCAGGATCTCTGTCTCCTCTGCTTTCCTAGCTGAGTGCCTCGCTGGGGCTGAGCACATCCTGGCCCTGGCCTGTTGTTGCAGTGTTGGGACCTAATGAAGCTGGCTCTGCATACTAAAACTCAATTTGTTTAAGGACAAACAGTTGGAGGCTGACTTCTCAGGGGCCAGAGTGAGTGATCACAAGAGGGCGCATGGGCCCTGGGGGCTGCCAATTTGGCAAGTCCCTGTTGCCCAGGACAGACAGGCACAGGAGTTGCTAGCTGTCAGGATTCCAAAAGGCATTACCCTGAGCTCTGAGGTGGAGCTGTTTACCAATACCATGATCTCTCCCCAGATGCACTTGCTACCGCAGCTAATTAAGAGAACAATTAAGACTAAGGCAATCAGTCAAGTACACAGACCTCAGTCATCTTCCCAGCTCTCGGATGCTGCTCTGCTCCCAGAGGGCTGAGCCATATTCAGTCATTCAGAAAATGACAGGAAGAAGCTATTAAATATCTGAAAACCATAAAAACGCAATCATACTGTGCTTTAGCTGAGCCACCCACCAGAGACCAATGCCCAGCAACTTTAGAAACTTGGCAGTCCTCTGGAATTCACACACTCACAAACAAGATTAATCAAAAACATCTCAAATCAAAATTTAATTATAAGGTGGGGATGGGAAGGTCGAACTGGCCATTCTTCTTCGTTTCTGCTTTGTTTTGTTTTGTTTATGATGGATCGATACCCCTGGTCTCACTAAATGCACAACTCAGTCCACAAGGTGTCTTTAGGAAGGAAGTAACAGATTAAATATTGAACTAAACAATTTAATCATCTCCAGGAAGAATGTTCAGATATTCATAAAGGTAAATCCTACTGGACGAGCAGTCTCCATGTACTATTACAGAGCCTCAGTGGGAAAAGTCCATGTAATAGTACGCAGGCTGCTAAGACAAAACTTCAATAAGCAACAGAGTAGATGGAGGGAAAAACTGCCCTTAAAGAGAAAGCTGTGTATATGTTCATTTTAATGATTTTATATTTAATTTAGTAAATTAATTTAATGATAAAAAGTACCTGTGGAGTACCGGTTCCATGGAGATAATTTTAATTTTTCAACCCTCTCACAAGAGAAATGGAATTTTCTTGTGACCTACAGCTAAGAAATGAGACTTAATATCTCTGACACATCATTATCAAAACATTGTTCTAAACATCTACCACACACCTTGCAAGGGACACAGATGGAGTTGAAATAGCCAAGAATGGACTCTGGAGGTGGGCCTACATTCAAATTCAAATTCCCTACATACTAGAGTTCTGACTTCTGGCAAGCAGCTATATCTCTGTGTCCTCTAGTCTGTTGCGTGAGGCTAATACTTTGTTTATCTCAGATTTAAGAGATGACATTTGCACAATCCTTAAAACAGGACTCACAACACAGCAAGTAGTACAGCAATGGTGATGATGATGATAGTGCTGGTGGTAGTGATGATGGTGACAGAGGTGATGATGGTGATGACACTGATGGTGGTGGTGGTGGTGATGGTGGTGGTGATGATGATGGTGGTGGTGGTAATGATGGTGGTGGTGGAGGTGATGGTGGTGGTGATGATGGTGGTGATGGTGGTGGTGATGGTGGTGGTGATGATGGTGGTGATGATGGTGACAGAGGTGATGATGATGGCGATGACATTGATGGTAGTGGTGGTGGCGGTGGTGATGGTGGTGGTGATGATGGTGGTGGTGGTGGTGATGATGGTGACAAAGGTGATGATGATGGTGATGACATTGATGGTGGTGGTGGTGGTGATGGTGGTGATGGTGATGGTGGTGACAGAGGTGATAATGATGGTGATGACACTGATGGTGGTGGTGGTGGTGGTGGTGGTGATGGTGGTGACAGAGGTGATGATGATGATGGTGATGACATTGATGGTGGTGGTGGTGGTGGTGATGGTGGTGGTGGTGGTGGTGATGATGGTGACAGAGGTGATGATGATGGCAATGACATTGATGGTGGTAGTGGTTATAGTGGTGGTGATGATGGTGGTGGTGTTGGTGTTGGTGGTGATGAGGAGGAGGAGGATGTTGGTGGTGATCATGGTGATGGTGATGATGATGATGGTGGTGGTGGTGGTGATGGTGGTGGTGATGATGGTGTCAATGATGGTGGTGATAATGATAATGATGATGGTGGTGGTGGTGGTGATGATGGTGGCGGTGATGATGGTGGTGGTGATGATGGTGATAATGATGATGGATTCTAATAGCGGCCATTTTCAGGTGGCTTGCCAAGTTGCAATTCCTATCCACAATCTCACTAAGTATTGACTACAACTTGATACAGTGAATAAGAATATTATTATTATAGCTATATCACAGATGAAGAATCAAAACTTGGTAGGTAAGCTCTCTCATGACACTGACAGGAAATACCAAGTGATCCAGGGTTAAATTCACAAAGGTCCTCAACTTAGACACTCATATTTATCTCCAAATGAGATGACATCACAGACAGAAATCAGATAGCAGGAAGTGAACAGCTTAGTCTTTTCCTCTGGTTAAAGTCCAACAGCACACACCTTTCATGTGCCATGAATTAGCATGCTTTTGTACAAGACCTTTTATTACTAGTGAGCTTATTACCCTACAATCAGGGCTTAAGATGTACCCTGCACTTACTCCATGTAAATGTTTAAAATATGCCATGAGTTTTCACCAATTTTGGACTTTCATCTTTTTGTAATATAGCAACATTCTCTAATAGAAGATGTCCTGGCTTTCTATTCATATGATGTCGTGATGAGTGACTGCCACTGAATGCAGGATTGGGGGGATCACAGTGAGCAGTGCATGATGCTTCCACAGATAGCCGGGACAGCTGCGAGGAACCCCAAGAGCAGAGCTCACAGTAAACAACGTGAGCTACTTAGGAAGGGCTCCTTGGAAAGTGCTTATTGCCTTAATTTTATAACTTATTTAATTATAAATTTATATAGTTTAAGTTTAAGTCCTTGTGGTCAGCAACTATCTTACAAAAAGAATCTCACAGTGGGCTCCTGAGAGCAAACAGGGGCAGTTGTAGCAGATCACTGAGCCCACCACAGACTCTTCATGTGTACAAATGGGAGCTTTTCAGCAAGTACATGTCTGATCCAGTTATACTGGTGGGGAGATTTTTCACAGTTACACCTGCCCAAAATCATACTGTCGTCAGAATTACTCAGCTTTCTCAGAATACGTGTCTCATATCCTATGCGAGTAGGTTCTCCACAGACCTTGCTCTTTCAACCTCCTGCAAATGCCAATGCATGTGTCCACACTCTGGGGCTGTCTACTAAAGACCACTGTTAGGGATGGCTCATAATGAATAGTCCCTGCATCTATATGTAGCTGGCAGAGTAGCTGGGTGTTTCTTTGTCAGCTCCTGTCAAACACAGTCCAGTGTCAGCAATGAGCTGGTGAGCTCCAGGTACCTATTATGGGCTAGTTCCTCCACTAATCTTAATATATCATGTCCAATGTTCCAATGTGCAGAGATTTAATGATCAACATCCAGTCAGATCAGGGAGTTATTTCAGGGTTCCTTTTGTAACACTAATATATGAGCACATGCACACATTTGCATGTGTGCACACCCCCCCACACACACACATTCACTCACTACTTTCTCTATAAAAAGCTCACTTTAAGCTAAAGATGATTCTACTCTTCCGCAATGTGTAATTCCCGTCGGATGATTGCTGTCATCCTTTCTTGACATAAAATGAGGGCCCAAACCCACTCTCTTAAGAACTAAGTTGTGTTCCAGGTTATATTTCTGCAGTGATACTTCAGCACACCCATGTTACTATTAAAAATTTTAAACTACTCCTTCAAATATCTTTCCAGCCAAACCACTACTGTTGAAAAGGAATCTGTCCAATTATTATTGCTTTTCCTTCCCTTGGAGATGACAAAACAAACAGCCCAAAATCAATTGCTCAGATCCCACTGCAGCAAGAGGAAGAAAGTTCAGAGCCTTTTCATTAATACTCCAAACCTGAGAAGTGCCCTCAATGGACAAAGTGGAAAAAGCTGAGGGGTCGGGGGGGGGGTGAGCAGGCAACAGTGTTCAGGCTCTGTATTTTCCTTGAGTAATTCAAAATGATTTTATAATGAATTTTTCCAGGCCATTAGTCCAAAATGTTGTCTGACACCTATGAGAATTTTTAAAAGGAAAAAGAAATTAAAAAGGAAACAGCCACTGAATTTAGACAGATAGCTGTGCCTTTGTACAGCAGTCTTCTCTTCCCCCCCCCCCACCCTGCATTGTGCATAGATTCTTTTGAATATCAGAAGAACCAGTGCTTCCTACTTGGGGTGCAATCTTCCTAGAAAGGATTTTCATACAAAAAAGGAAAGCCAATCTCTCAACTCAAATAGGATCAACTGGACACCAAAGTTCTCTACGAATCATCTCTACCTACTATTCAAAGAAACATTAAATGAACAAAGCAAAAGAAAAAAGTATCTCCCCAGCAGAAAAGGCACCTCGGAGCAGGCAGCAGTCCACCTGCCTCAAAGGGCAGGACTGGTTCACTTATATTTTAAATGGGGGTCTTAGAGCCTGGCACAGGTGTCAAGGGAAGCTAAGTGGAAAGCCTCCTGGATAACTGTAACGTTCCAATAATTCTTGATTGGCAGAGAAAAGGAAAGAAGTACTTACACAGGTTTTTCTTATCTCCTTCCTTCCAAAAAATAAACAGGATCTCCTTGCTCTCAGCTCCCATAATTTTGAAAACTAGATTTCTAGTTTTCAACTCTGATATATACCAACTCAGAGATATACCATATAAATCCAGACTATACAGGCCAACTACATATTATGTAGACAAATTATTCATTATTTCTCTATTAGTCAACCACAAGGCATTTGAAACTGTCCAGTTGTTTTAAAGAGTTATTTAACTAAATGCAATTTTTCAACATTTAGAAATCCAAATAATTTAGAATAATCTATAATTTTTACAAAGAAAATTCACCTGTATATTGTTGAAAAAATGGTTTGGTATAAATTTGTTTTAATTAACCTCAAAGATACATTCATGGAAGTTTCTAGTAAGGGAGGGAGGAGAGAGGGAGGAAGGGGGAAGGACAGGAGAAGAACGGGAGGAAAATAGAGAGCATAGCTAAGCAATCTTTAAACAGAAGCAAGTTCTGGTTTCAGAGGCTGGAGGGAAAACCGGTAGTCAGCATCATTAGTGTTCACTTCCCGCCAGTAAGTGGAAGGCTCATCTATTTGCATATTTTTAAATATTTTATTTATTATTTTTATTTTATGTGTATGAGTGTATTGCCTGCATGTAGGTAAGTGCACCTGTGTTGTGCAGTACCCACAGAGGTCAGAAGAGAGCGTCAGATCCCCTGGAACTGGCATTACAGACAGTTGTTAGCTGCCACATAGGCTCTGGGAACTGAACCCAGGTTCTCTACAAGAGCATCCAGTGCTCGTAACACTGAGCCATCTCTCCAGCACCATATTCTGCATATTTTTAAACATAGTAAATAAACAATAATAAGGTTATGTATTTTCAGAGATGGGCATGCTAGTTTAATCTCATTCCACTTTACATGACAAAATTCCCAAATTTCAGTCTCCTGTGGCAGTAAAACTGTGTATACATAGGGAAAAAAATCAGAGAACTTGAGAATTGGCCCACAGATTTGAATGTAAGTACCAGCTATTTTTTTTAATATTTTTATTAAAGTTTTGTGCATTTCATACAGCATTTCTAGTCCAATTTAGACTCATCTCCCTTTCCATGCCCCCCACCCCACCTGAGTTCATGCATTCTGACATACATGTCTTGTATCTTTTTCTGAATCTTTTTAATGTTTTTCAAAGCAGAGGATTATTGTTTTGGGGAGAACTTTACTGTTTTAGTCCTGTTCTTTGTCCCAGTTCTTTTGTTGTTGTTGTTCCCTCCAATTTGTATTGCTTCAGCTCACACACACACACACACACACACACACACATATTTTTCACACCTATAATTTTTTGACTCATACCTGAATATGACCAAGAATAATTGCAAAATTGTGTTTGTTGAAGTCGTCTTTACCAAGAATTTGTTTCTTGTCCTTAGCAGTCTTCCAGTTTAGGTCAGTGTAACCATCTCACTTTCACTTTTAGGGACTAGAGTATGAAAGGAAACCCCTCCTCCCACTGCTCTCTTCCTGTGTCTTATCTTCCTTCCTCTGCTCCTTCCTCTGTTCCTTCCTTCTTTCCTTCTTTCCTTCCTTCTTTCTTTCCTTCTTCATTCCTTCCTTCTCTGTTTATTTCTGAGTTATTTCTCTGGCTCAACCTTTTGTCTTCATTTCCACTCTCTCTGTCTGTCTCATGGCTGAGCAGTTAAGACAGTCTCATGTGTGGTATCCATACCACCACCACATCAATCCAGAGGGCACACCATTATATAAACCACATCCTAAAGCCCTGTTGTCTTCAAATCTCTCTTTTGGTAGAATCTATAAATGTCTCTACTCTGGTCCAGCTCCATCTCCTGAGATCACATCACTCCGGCACGCCCCCCCCCGCCCCCACAGCTATTGGAGATGGGACCAGATGTCTCCCAATAGTCCTTTTCTTCCTTTACGATCCCAGGTATAGCAAGGCACTTTGCAGCTTGAGTAAAGACTAATCTTTCCAGCCTCCTTCACAACTACAAGTGCTTCTGAAATGAGGTTCTGGCCAGTGTGCTAGGAACAAAAGCTGTATGTGTGGCCTCCAGGCCGCACTCTCAGAAGGATAGCGAATGAATGAAGTGGCATTCCTCTTTTGTCCTGCACATTGTCTGGAACGAAATGTGATACTTCAGCTGGGGCAGCCACATTAGACACAGCCACGGAGGTGCAGATGGAGAACAGCAGACACTCTCCCAGCCCTGTCTGCTGTCTGCTTTCAAATGATTAAACAGAAAGAAACTCACATCTCATCGAACCCATTGTAGAGCTGTGCCTTTGTGATAGCAATCCATCCCATATGCTGACTACTCACCAAAATATATGATATCCTCTGCAAATAAAATTCATTGGGACTCACTTTTCTAAATTATTTTTCCATCTAAAAAGTGTCATAAAAAGTAAAAGAAGCTGAACTTTTTTAAAAAACTCAAATTCACATGCTATTTTGATGTACAAATTCAACATGCAACAACAATATAGCAATATCCTCATCATTCTGAATCGTTTTGTTAAATCCCTAAAATGAAAAATGTTTTCTTTCAAATACTTTATTTTTCATTAGGAATCCCTAATCGCTACATCATGTCTTGGTCAGTGGCTCGTGGCGGGGGGGGGGGTATGCAGCTAGACCCAGAGTACATCTGGGGTGCTCATCAGAGTTCTCCATGTACAGATAGGTGCAGAATGCATGGCATCGTGGAACCAAAACCCGATGTGGAAATGTGAGGGTACAGCCAGCTACAAAGCCATAAAAATATGCTGGGTGTCCTAACATTGTATTTGCCAATGTATCTCCTCCCTTCTCGTATCCGCTGCAGCCAAGACACCAGACACCACAGACAAACTAGTGCGGGCCACTGACCCACATCATTGAGTCCCTCATATCTTCACTGCTGCCACAGATTTCACAGAAATTGCCAGTTTCGGGAAGTTGTTTATTTGCAGACGAGTTTTTAGAAAGCTCCAAGCCTCCAAGAACAGAGCTACGAGTCTTCCTTTCTGCCTCTAGTTTCGCTAAAATCCCAGATCTGTTTCTTGATGTGGTATGCCTGGGAGCAATGCACTTTTATCTCAAACTATGCAAGTTTAGCTGTTTCCTATGTTGATAATCAGCCTCGCCTGAAACAAGGCACAATAAAATACACTCATTTTAATCATACAAGACAATGATTTTTGACATCTGTACATCTATATAAATATAATCAAAATAAAAACATAGAGCATGTTCAACACCACGGAGATCATCCTCATGACTACTGTGGACTTCTCAGCCCCCACGGCAGAACAGTGACCTCGGACAACCACTTAGAACACTTCACTAGAAATGACAATTGTGTCTTCTAACACTCAGCAAGATGCTTGTGATACTGGCCCATGCTGAAGCCTAAGCTCATACTTTACATCTCTCTATTGCTGAATAACTTTCCATGGTGTGGCTCTATAAGGATTTACTTAGGCATTCCCTAGTTGATGAGCATTCATTGGTTACTAGTGTGAGCATAGTGTGTATAAAATCACTGTAAAGATGTATTTATATTTGAACATGTTTTCACTTCTCTTTGGTAACTATAAGTGGAACTTTGATCATAACTCATCCACTGCTGGTAGGAATGTAAACTCGTACAACCACTATGGAAAGCAGTGTAGAGAACCCTTAAAAGACTCAAAATGAGCCTACCACCTGACCCAGCCATACCACTCCTGGGTATGTATCCACAAGATTCATCTTACCGCAAAGATACATGCACAGGAATGTTTATTGCAGCTCTCTTCACAATAGCAAAGAGCTGGAACCAACCCAAGCGCCCCTCAACCAACAAGCGGATAGAGAAAATGTGGTATACCTACACAATGGAGTTCTATGCAGCAGTAAAGAAAGATGACATCATGAACTTTGCAGGTAAATGGATGGAACTAGAAGATTCTATGTTAAAGTGAAGTAACACAGTCCCAGAAAAACAAATGACCAATAGTATCCCTCATCTCTGTATGCTAGCACCAAGTACCTAACTGTGCTCTTATATTGTGAATCCCTTAACGGGTTCTAGAATTAACCTACCATTTATTTTCAGACTTTTGAATTTTGTCATATGGGTAGAGGGTCTATATGCATATTTTAGAGTAATATAAAATCAAAATGAAAAAAATTAACAAAACAAAACAAAACAAAAAAGTAAATGTTGAGTTGTAGTTCAATGGTAAAGTCCATGATAACTGAATGAAACCCCAGCACTAAAATGAATGAAAAAAACCTAGTTTTTCATGACATTGTGTCTAACCACAGTGTTTATTTTATGAGAGTGCTTCTTAGTATTTCTTATACAAGGCTATTTGAGCTTTTGCCCAAGCCTTTTCTCTTTTGTTTTTTTGTCTTTTTTTTTTTTTTTTTTTTTTTTTTTTTTTTTGGTCTTTTTGGGACAGGGTCTCCCTAGAGCCCCAGCTGTCCTGGAACTCACTATGTAGACCAGGCTGGCTTTGAACTCACAGAGATCCATCTGCCTCTGCCTCCCAAGTGCTAGGATTACAGGCGTGTGCCACCATACCTGGCCCCAAGCCCTTTCTAAAATATTATACAGTAGTTAAAAGTATCAGGCTGGTGTGACTTAGCCTTTCTGGATACTTAACAACCATACTTAATGCCCATACCAATTTGGCCAAGGGACTTAAGGGATAACTTTGTTCCTTGCCCTCAGAGATCAACTAAGTCCCAGGGGACTATGCATTGGGCCATCTCTTGGAATGTCCTGCAAATGTGAGTCACCAGTCTTCCTGTGCAGGGAGGTCTTAGAGATCCACTAATGGGACTTTAGCCAGTGTCCAGTCTATAAAGAGGAAAGTCTGTTCATTCTTCAAAAAGAGAAGCCTGGTCTAGCAAGACCTGACTTTGTCCTCAAGTGGATGGAACTGGTAAATGAAAAGCCAAAAGGAGCCAGGGCTCCCTCCCCCCAAAAACCCAAGTGACCCCTGAGGACCAGATCCTCAACTGACCTTAAGAAAACAAAAACCTTGGTTAATGTGGGCTAACTATATGGCCTTAAACATCCAAAAGGAAAGTATAATCAGAAATAAATAATCAGTAAGACCTGAGAAATCATATGTCAGGTATAAAACTTGAGATCTTAGTAAAAAGATAAAAAGTAAAAAAAAAAAAAAAAAGTGCTGTTGTTTTGCCTGTCTTCAATTTACTGGCAAGTGCATCTATCTACCCTGTGGCTGCCATTGCTTTTGCCATCCTTCAAAGATATGAGACACAGCTTTTCAACCTTCCAATATGGACTGAAGACTCATGTCTCTCCAAGAATGGGGACTGCTGAGACATCCAGCTTGTTGACTGAGCTACTACTGGGGTTTCAGCCTCTTCAGAGTATAGACTGCCATTGTTGGACTACCCAGGCTATATTATGGAGGCCAGTATAGGAAGATCAAGACAGGATGTGGTACTTACTGAACTTTATTTAGTGACCACAGGAAGGGAAGACCCCAGTGTGAAGCACAAGGGCAGGATTGATGGTTGTTTGGGTTTGCCAAGGAGGAGCCTTCAAACACTTCCTTAAGGAAAACATGACATTTTTCAGCCTAATAAAGAAAAAAAAAAAAGAAATCATAAGCTGAAGATGCTAAAACCTATGTCATCATAATCTGTGTGCCATGCATATATGCATATTTTGGAGTGAAACAAATAGAAAGGAACAAAAAAAAAAATACTGGGTCAAAGAACTGACTGAAATAGTAAACTTCTGCCCAAAACAGTAAACTTCTGCATCAAAAATTTTAAAAAACACAGAAAAAGATGAAAGTCATGTATGGCAGAATTCACGAGCACTGCTGGGGTGGGGGCAAGGAAGGGAGAGTGGGTCTAAGTTTGATTAAGAAATGTGTGAAATGCACAAAACTTCAATAGAAAATTGGCTTTGAAAAAAAGAATATATTTACTTTAATAAGAAACAAGTGCCTTTTAGAATAAAACACTTACACTCTTTGCTCCATAGACTCAGCAGGTCTTGGTATTGTTACTCTTTTGAATATTAGTTATTCTTATGGGCTACACTGGCATCTTATAAGTTTGTAGTTGCCTGATAATTCATGATGTAGACTTTCTCTTCAAGTCCTTAATAATCATTTGTATGTCATCTTTGAGAAGTGTCTGTGAGGATATAAATTGCCTTTAATATAAATGTTTTCCATGTTAATTCTTTTTTGCATTTATTTACTTACTATGTGTGGGTACTTGTATGCACAAGCCCACTCATGCCAGAGCACACATGTGGAGATCAGAGTACAACTTGTAGGATTCAGTTCTCTCCTCCCACCATCAGACTCCAGGGATCAAGCTCAGGTTCAGCAACAAGCATCTTTACCCCCTCCGCCATCTTGCTGGCCTGCTTTCTTTCTGTCTTGTATTCTCCTACTGTTGAGTTATAATTTTATAAGTTGTGTGTGCAAAAACTTTCTCAAGTATATGTACTTTGCTTCCTTCCAAAGCTGTTGCTATTCTGGTGGTATTTCCTGATAAATATCTAAAGAAATATCTATAATATAAATATCTAAAGAAATAAGAGTTCTTTGTGAATAGAGGTCCATTGTACCCAACTGTATCTCTTCTCAACATACAGTATAGACCCAGAAAAGCCAATAAGACATGATTAACTCCTGCCTTCTAAATCTAAGAGAGCCCCAAACTGAAGAGATTGTCTTCCAAGATTCTCTTTGGACCCGCTGACCAGCACAATTTAAGACAAGCTCAGCCTATCACCGAATTACGCATTCTAGCACTTGTTTCCAGTATGGAAGTCCTCAATGGTAACAATACCCACTGGTTCTATGTTTATAGAACAATTTTTAAAACACCAGCTGCATCTGTTGGTGAAGGCTCATTACCAACTGCTCAGGAGACAGGTGGGTCCCAAGTAGTGGTGTCACCATGCCACATTACAATTACCTGTCTAAAACAGCCTGACTCTTAATCTAGTTTTTAAGAGTGGGGGGATATCTGTCCCCCCAAGATGTATGAATAAACATACTTTTATTCAAATTTTATTCCTCCAGCTTCAGTTGTACAAGCTAGAACCCACTAGTATTTAATCAGACAATCCTGCCTTTTCATCCCCAGTTCTAGAATATCTCAATACACGATATCAAGCAATCTTTATCCATCTTCATGTTTTCAGTGACGATGGATACATTGACTTTCAGCATTCTGATATTTTAATTCTCCAGCACACCCACATTCATTATTTGGGGGTAGAGCAGCTAATTGAGGTATGGAGGGAACAGGATCAAGAGTCCCCCCTTCCCCCGTATGGAGGGAACAGGATCAGGAGTCCCCCTGGCCCTGTATGGAGGGAAAAGGATCAGGAGTCCCCCTGCCCCCATATGGAGGGAACAGGATCAGGAGTCCCCATGACCCTGTATGGAGGGGACAGGATCAGGAGTCCCCCTGCCCCCATATGGAGGGAACAGGATCAGGAGTCCCCATGACCCTGTATGGAGGGGACAGGATCAGGAGTCCCCCTGCCCCCATATGGAAGGAACAGGATCAGGAGTACCCCTGCCCTGTATGGAGGGAACAGGATCAGGAGTCCCCCTGCCCCCATATGGAGGGAACAGGATCAGGAGTCCCCCTGCCCCTGTATGGAGGGAACAGGATCAGGAGCCCCCCTCCCCCCATATGGAGGGAACAGGATCAGGAGTCCCCCTGCCCCTGTATGGAGGGAACAGGATCAGGAGTCCCCATGCCCTGTATGGAGGGAACAGGATCAGGAGTCCCCCTGCCCCATATGGAGGGAACAGGATCAGGAGTCCCCCTGGCCCTGTATGGAGGGAACAGGATCAAGAGTCCCCCTGCCCTGTATGGAGGGAACAGGATCAGGAGTCCCCTTGCCCTGTATGGAAGGAACAGGATCAGGAGTCCCCCTGCCCCCATATGGAGGGAACAGGATCAGGAGTCCCCCTTCCCTGTATGGAGGGAACAGGATCAGGAGTCCCCCTGCCTCCGTATGGAGGGAATAGGATCAGGATTCCCCTGCATCACAAGAGCACATGGTTCACTGAATTTTCCAAGGTTAATTAAAAGTCATTAGCCAAGATTCTGTTTGTTTTATAGAAGTCATTCCTGCACCAAGTTCAAAGCCTGCTTGGGTGACAGAGCAAATTCAATAATAATTCAGCAAGACCATCTCTCAAATAGAAAAAGGACTGGGATATTACCTATTGACCCCTTTTCTAGATATACCAGCATCAAAGATAAGCTTGCAACCTTGTGAGGATATCTACCCACCCAGGGTTTTTGGAGGATTTTTCACAATAATATCTGGAAATAACCTAAGTGTCTGTCACTGTTTAGATTGGATAATGAAATGTGATGCATATTGTTGAGCCTTTGAAAAGGAGATATGGTCATCTGTCAAAACACATATAGATCTGGGGGAAATTAGTGAAATAAATCAGACAAGAGAAGAAAATTTTAAAAGATCTCCTTCCCTCAACAAATACAAAAAGATTGAAATAGTTTCAGCATTCTATCAGACCACAGTGCAATAAAGGTCAATATCAACACAAGGATAAGCCCTACTATCTACAAGAACACATGGAGACTAAACAACACACTCCTGAATAATGAATGGGTCAAGGAAGAAATAAGAAAGAAACAAAAACATTCCTGAAACTGAATGACAATGACAATACAACACAACAAAACCTATGGGATACTTTAAAAGCAGTCCTAAGACGGAAGTTTATACCCCTGGGTGTCTACATTAGAAAAACAGAAAGAGTACAAGTGAATGATCTAACACTACACCTAAAAACACGTGAGACATAACAATGAATGAACCCTAAATGCAAGAGACAGAAAAAAATAACAAAAATCAGCAGAAATGAATGAAATAGAAACAAAGAAAACAATATGAAAAAAATCAATGAATTCAAAAGTTGGTTCTTTGAGAGAATAAACAAGATACACAGACCTTTAGCCCACTTAACCAAAAGACAGAAACAGCAACTCCAAATCAATAGAATCCATGATGAAAGGGGAAATATCACAATAGACAATAAAAAGACCCAGACAATCACATGAGAATACTTCAAAAACCTATACTCTACTAAGTTTGAAAACATAGGAGAAATGGATGAATATTTGAAACCCTGGGAATCACCAAAGCTTAACCAAGAAGAGCTGAAAAGCTTAAACAGACCCATAATATATGAAGAAATTGAAAATATAGTAAGAAATCTCCCAACTTAAAAAAGCCCAGGCCCAGATGGTTTTACAGCAGAATACTATAAATCATTTCAAAAAGACTTACAACCATTATTATTCAAGTTATTCAGAAGGATACAAGCAGAGGGAAATCTCCCAAATTCTTTCTATGAAGCCAGCATCACTCTAATACCAAAACCAGGCAAAGACACAACCAAAAAGGAGAACTATGGACCCATCTAATTAATGAACACAGATGCAAAAATTCTAAACAAAATACTTACAAACCGCATACAGACCCACATAAAAAAGATCATCCATCATGACAAAGCTGGATTCATACCAGACATGCAGGGATGGTTCAACATATGAAAATAAATAAATATCATAAAACACATAAATGGACTGAAAGACAAAAACCACACATCATCTCGATTGATGCAGAAAAAGCCCTTGGGCAAAATCCAGCATCCCTTCATGCTTAAAGTCCTAGAGGGAATTGGATTGGAGAGATCATTCCTCAATGCAATCAAAGCAATATACAGGAAACCCACAGCCAACTTCATCCTAAATGGAGAAAAGACAGAAGCATTCCCCTTAAAAGTAGGAACTAGGCAAGGCTGCCCCCTGTCACCACTCCTCTTCAATATAGTGCTTGAAATACTTGCTCAGGCAGTAAGGGAGGAAAAGGAAATTAAAGGAGTATTGATTGGAAAATAAGAAGTCAAGCTATCCCTATTTGTTGACGATATGATTATTTGCTTAAGGGATGCTAAAAACTCCACCAGAAAACTCCTAAAAATGATTAACGGCTTCAGTAAAGTGGCAGGATACAAAATTAACCTAGAAAAATCAGTAGCCTTTCTTTACACCAACAACAAGCAACTGAAGAAGGAATTCAGGGAGAACTTCCCACTCACAATAGCCTCAAAAACAGTAAAATACCTAGGAAAAAAACCTAACCAAAGACACCAAAGATCTCTACAAAAAAATTTTAAACACCTGAAGAAGGAAATTGAGGAAGACATCAGAAGATGGAGAGACCTCCCATGCTCATGGATTGGAAAAATTAATATAGTAAAAACATCCATTCTACCCAAATTAATATACAGATTCAATGCAATCCCAATTAAAATTGCCAGGAGTTTCTTCTGCAGATTGAAAAAAAGTCCTTAATTTCATATGGAAAAACAAAAGACCCTGAATAGCCAAAGCAACCCTGAGCAAAAAGAGCAATATAGGGGGGACACTATATCAGACTTCAAACTATACTATAGGGCTATAGTCATAAAAACAGCTTTGTACTGGTACAAAACCGGACCTGTTGACCAATAGAACAAAACTGAAGATCCAAACTTGAGCACATACAATTTCAGCCACCTCATTTTGACAAGGGGGCCTAGAAGACACAATGAAGGAAAGAGAGTATCTTCAAGTGGTGTTGGTAAAACTGGACCACCACTTGTAGAAAAATAAAGTTAATACCCTACCTCTTGCCCTATACAAAAGTCAACTCCAGATGGATCAAAGACCTCAATGTGAAACACAAAACTCTGAAGGTGATAGAAGAAAAAGTTGGCAGCAGCCTACAAGACATAAGTGTAGGAAAAGACTTCCTAAATCAGACAGCAGCTGCATAAGAATTAAGGTCTACAATTGACAATGGGACCTCATTAAACTCAAAAGCTTCTGTACATCAAAATAAACAATCAAGGAAGTAAAGAGAAAACCCAGAGTGGGAGGAAACCTTCACCACAGAAACATCTGACAAAGCATTGATTTCCAGATTATATAAACTACTCAAAAAACAAAGAAAAAAGAAAACAAATGACCCACTCAATAGATGGAGCAAAGAGCTGAACAGAGACTTCACAAGTGAGGAATTAGAGATGTCTGAGAAACACCTTAAGAAGTGTTCAACATCACTAATCATTAAGGAAATGCAAATCAAAACCACTTTAAGATATCATCTTACTCCAATAAGACTGGCTAGGATCAAGAAAACAAATGATACCAAGTGCTGGAGAGGTTGTGGGGAAAGGGGAACACTCATCCACTGCTGGTGGGAATGTAAACTCGTACAGCCACTATGGAAAGCAGTGTGGAGAACCCTTGGAAGACTTGGAATGAACTTGCCACCCGACCCAGCCATACCACTCCTGGGCATGTACCCTCAAGACTTACGCCACCACAGAGATACATGCACGGCCATGTTTATT
>VZQC01000144.1:1141689-1168604 GCA_009823505.1 Rhizomys pruinosus | reverse complement strand
ATAGCAAAGAGCTGGAACCAACCCAAGTGCCCCTCAACTGACGAGTGGATAGAGAAAATGTGGGACATCTACACAATGGAGCTCTATGCAGCAGTAAAGAAAGATGACATCATGAGCTTTGCAGGTCCATGGCTGGAGCTAGAAGATATCATGCTGAGTGAAGTAACAGAGTCCCAGGAAAACAAACAATAAACGGTATCACTCATCTGTGGATGCTAGTGCCAATTACCTAATTGTATGGCAAACTGAGGGATGTCAATGTGATCTGAAAACAACTGTGCTCTTATATTGTGAATCCCTTAAAATATAATAAAATATATATACATATATATAAAAAAGATCAAAGGAATCTGGAAAAAACTAGTTTGACATTATATCTAACCACAGTATTTATTATGGGAGTGCTTCTTTGTATTTCTTATACAAGACTGCTTGAGCTTTTGTCCAAGCCTTTTCTAAAATATCATAGAGTAGTTAAAAGTATCAGGCTGGTATAACTTAGCCTTTCTGGATGCTTAATGACCATACTTAATGCTCATTCCAATTTGGCAGAGGGACTTAAGGGATAACTTTGTTCCTTGCCCTCAGAGGTCAACTAAGTCCCAGGGGACTATGCATGGGGGCATTTCTTGAAATGTCCTGTAAATGTGAGTCACCAGTCTTCCTGTGCAGGGAGGTCTTGGAGATCCACTAATGGGACTTTAGCCAGTGTCCAGTCTATAAAGAGGAAAGTCTGCTCATGCTTCAAAAGGAGAAGTCTGGTCTAGCAAGACCTAACTTTGTCCTTGAGTGGATGGAACTGGTGATTGAAAAGCCAAAAGGAGCCAGGGCTCCCCCCCCAAAAAAAATCTGAGTGACCCTTCAGGACCAGATCCTCGACTGACCTTGAGAAAACAAAACCCTTGATTAATCTGTGCTGTATGGCCTTAAGCATCCGAAAGGAAAGTATAACCAGAAATAAATAAATAAATAGTAAGTCCTGAGAGATTGTACTTCAGGTATAAAACTTGAGATCTTAGTAAAAAGACAAAAAGTAAAAAAATAAATAAATAAATAAATAAATAAAAAGAGCAGTCATTTTGCCTGTCTTACTGGCAAGTACAGCACCCTGTGGCTGCCACTGCTTTCGCCATCCTTCAAAGACATGAGAAGACACAGCTTTTCAACCTTCCAATATGGACTGAAGACTCATGTCTCTCCAAGAATCCTCCAAACCTTCAGTGCCAGATGGGGACTGCTACGACATCCAGCTTGTAGACTGAGCTACTACTGGGGTTTCTGCCTCTTCAGAGTATAGACTGCCATTGTTGGACTATCCAAGCTGTATCATGGAGACCAGTACAGGAAGATCAAGACAGGACACAGTGCTTACTGGACCTCATTTGGTGACCATGGGAAGGGAAAACCCCAGTGTAGAACACAAGAGCAGAACTGATGGTGGTTTGGGCTTGCCAAGGAGGAGCCTTCAAACATGACATCTTTCAGAGTAATAAAAAAAATCATAAGCTGAAGATGCTAAAGCCTATGATATATGTGGCATGCATATGTGTATATTTTGGAGTGATGCATATTGGAAGGAACAACAACACCAACAACAGAAAAGACTACGTCAAAGAACTGACTGAAAAGGTGAACTTCTGCTTGAAATAGTAAACTTCTGCATTGAGAATTTTAAGAGAGACTGAGAAAAGGATGAAAAACATGTTTGGCAGAATGCATGAGCTCTGGTGGGGTGGGGGGGCAGGGAGGGGGGCACAGGTCTAGATTTGATTTGTACTGTAATTTTGTATGAAATGCACAGAGTTTCAGTAAAACATTGTCTTTGGGAAAAAAAAAAAACAAAAACGATCTCCTCCATAAGTGGAATGGTTTTCAGTACTGCAAATTAAACCCAGGGCATCCATATGCTAGGCAATTACTCTACTGATGAGCTGTATCCTTATCCCCTGATAAGTGTGTGGGCAGATATATGCACATGTGTGTGCTTGAGCCTGTCTACACATGTGTACATGTGTAGGTACATGCATGTGCGTGTATATGCCTGTGGAGACTAGATGTCGATGTCAGATCCTTCCTTGGTCTCTTTCCACCTTACCTTTTCAGATATGTTCTCTCACTGAACCCAGAACTCACCAGTTCAGCGAGGCAGGCTGGCCAACCAGCGCAGTGTTCCTCCTCTCTCTGCCTCCAGCACTGGGCTTCCAGGACTGTGTTGCAGCTCCTGGGTTTTTTACATGGTGCCAAGGATGGAACTCGGGTCCTCTCACTTGCACCGCCCACACTTTCCCAGTGGTTGGCATATGCCTGACAACCCACCACTGGGCAGCAGAGGCAGGAGGATCCTGTGCTCTACCTCAAGTTCAGAGATAAAGAAATAATGGCAACCCTTGAGAAATAAAGGGGAAGGAAGAGGAAGATGTGGTCATAGTAGTGGGTGTACGCTGAACACGCTCAGAGAACACATAACCTCCAGACCATAGTCAACGAAACGGTACCAGGGATCTTTACTAAATCGTCAGCTATTCTTATCACAAAAGGGTAACTGAAATGATGGATATGTTAATCTACTTCACTATGGTAACCATTTTCAACTATCTATACGTATCCTGTAATAGTATGTTGTAAGCCTCAAATACATACAATAATATTAAACTGTAAGGGAAAATAAAGCTGGGGATGGATCTCAGGTAGAGGACTTACCTGGCATGTTCGAAGTGCTAGGTTCAAGCTCCATTACCATAAATAATAAATAAAATAAACTTCCATGTCACATGCCAGGCAAGATCTAGGAAACAAAATGACACCATTAGTACCATTACCTCTCCTACAAACAGAGGAATGTTAATCTAGAAAGGTTGGTTGCACAGCTGAGGGAAACATTAGAAAAATTATCGGTGTTATTAACAAAGTCTAGCACTGTCAACAGCATAAACTGACCCTCACCCCTAGTCTGCAGGAGGATGGAAGGAAGAGGAGTAGCAGTTTGAGCCTCGATGAACACTGTCACCCCACCGAAGCCAGAGGAAAAGGGGCAGGCTTCTCTCCACTGCCACCCTGGGACCCATGGCTGCCTCTCATTGGTCAGGTTGATGTGGAAGCGAAAAGCTGAAAAGTCTGGGAAAGATAGTTTTCTGCATTACAGAACACAAGAAGGGAAGGCAGAGAGTGGGTCTGAGAGCTACCTCCACACATGACGTCACCTCCACAATGACGTTACCCTGAAGGTGTATGACTCCAAGCCCACCACTGCTTTACTCAGTCCCACCGCCATGGGTGGTGGAGCTGCAGTTTCTTTAATTATTAACCAGTTTTATGCATCTTTTGTCTATAGACTGATTTCTTCTTACAAAAGAATAAACAAGAGAAGGGAAAGGAAACTGTCCCTGCTTGCCTAGGCCACTGGAACTGCTGTCTAACTCACCTCACCCTCAAGTCGCATTCCCTTAGCATCCTCTCTCCCCCCCAAACATGATCAAGTCACCCCTAAAATGTTATTTGAAGCAGTATTTACTTTGGAAGCTCCAAGTTCTAAAGAGGAGTGTGCTCAGGACCCCTCACCAGAACATCTAGCAATACTATTCCCTGTCACTTTCTCTACCCCAGAACTCCCAAGACCCTCATGGCACAGGCAACGTGGAGCAGCTCTTGTTTGTGGCTGATCTCCCTTCTCAGGTCAGGAGCCACAGGTACTCACTCATCTCCGTAAGTTAAGAGGCTAGCACGATGTCTGACACACTGCCAATGCTCCAGCAGTTGAAAAGGAAAATGAACGTAGAATACAGCTGAAGATCCATCCCTACCAAGTAGATACAATATTCCAAATTAGAGTTGTAAATTTGTCTTAGGTTCCTGAAGACTGCAAGATGCACCAGGTTCCTGGGTTACAGTCCTTGGGAGAAGGAGCCTTGATGGCTCGATGTCTGATTCCTTAGCTTTGGTGCCCCAGGTGACAATGACCCAGTTCCTGGTTGCTGGAATCTTATCTTTTCGTTTAATATTATGTGGGTGAGAAAGATGAGCGCAAGTGGACCGTCACCTAGACTAAGAATCCATCCAGACACTGCTGTAAAAATAACTGGACAATGAAGCCTGGCTTCAGCACTTTCTGCACGCATACACACAAGGCATTTGTGCGCTCATGACAATTTCAAAGTGTAGTTCTAGGAGCACTAGGTAATCAGAAAATTTCACTGGAGATAAGATTTAATTATCATTTTTGCTTTCCAACACCTCCTACAAAGTAGTGCTTAAAAGCTTTGCAAGAAAGAATTTACCCTTAAAGCAATAACATGCACCAACATAAGCACCAGAAAGTCTAACCATTGCGCTAAGCTTCTATGGCCACTTAGGTTCAGAATCATTATTCAGATTATTATGCGTGGCTGCCATCTAAGAGGGGGTGGTTATGGACTGGCTTCAAAAGCAACACCATTGGAAGAATGAAAGAAGCTTGATCCCTAAATGAGATCTCATTTCCCTGTACAAGGTGCAGACAGATGCCTTTAATTAGCATGAGGAGCAGACACTGATCACAAAACCCCATGTCTTTCTACTTTCACCATGAATCACAACACACTCAGCACCAACGGATTCAACATAACTCAGCATTAACACATTCAGAGGAAACAGGTGGAGGCCCTGACTCGTTTCCATGGGGTAGGATACAGAGGGCGACAGCAGTTACTTGAAAACAGCTCTCACCTATCATGGAGGGATGTAAGATTCAACTCGGTGTCATAATTGTATTCATACACCTTCAGCGAATATAAAAAGATTTGAGTGTATATCACAGTCATGAAACAAAGAAAATCTGAGAAAACACTACAGGTGGAAGGAAACTACAGAGCTGTCATGGCTTCAAAGAGCGGAAGCTGGTACCTTCCTTACAAAATCCAAGTTAGAGCCAGTGCCCTGTGGCATAGTGCTAAGGTATGGGGGCATTCAGGAAGTGATAGTTTATGAGGGCTCTACCCTCATAAGTGGGAGGAGTGTTATGGCAGGAACCCCTCCCAGCAAGAAAAACAAAGAAAAAGCAATGTAGCATGGTGTATGGCTGAGAGCATAAGTGGGAGGAGTGTTATGGCAGGAACCCCTCCCAGCAAGAAAAACAAAGAAAAAGCAATGTAGCATGGTGTATGGCTGAGAGCACGTACACAGTCCTGCCTGCCCTAACCTTGTAGTATGGGGGCACCTCGTACTACAAGGTCACGTGTGTTCTCATAGAGGGGAGATGAAGAAACTGAGCTGTAAAGGGGACTAACAGAGGGTCTGCAGGGCTGGGTATGTCTTTGTTCAGGTCTGTTTCTGAGCCACCTCATGGAGCCAGGCGCTAATATAAGCAAACTGCTTCCTGCGGGAAAGAAACTTGTCTCTGCACATAGCACCTGCAATCGCCTCCATATCAAAGATGTTCTAGGGAATCCAGTCCCCTTCTAGCGTATGGTGATGTAGCAAGAAGACCTCAGCCTTGAAGAAGACAGCAGGCCTCATCAGACCCTGGATCTGGAGCTAGAGAGGTGGCTCAGCGGTTAGCAGCCCTGGATGCTCTACACGATGGCTAACAACCCTCTGTAACTCCAGTTCCAGGGGATCAGACACCCCTCTTCTGCCCTTTGCAAGCATTGCCTGGCACAGATGCACTTACATACATGCAGACAGAAGACATATATATATATGTAATAAAAATAAATAAAAAGAATTTTTAAAAGTGTAAAGAGACTAAATTGGGAGTGTCCTTATCTGGCAAGTCCCGATCTCCAGAACTGTGTGCATTGGATGTCAGCAAATCAAATATACCAAGACAATGACTAAGTGCCATGTGCTGTCCTGGATGGGACCCTGCACCACCACTCTAGAAACCAGCAGGGAAAGGTGAAATCCAAATGAGGTCTAGAGCTGACTTGCTCATTTCTTAGTTTTGACAAATCACCATGGTTACATAAAATCCGCTAGAAGAAAGCAGACAACCAATATGTGGTGACTCTGCATATTCTCTGCAACTTTTCTATAAATTCATTGTTCAAGAACTTAAAACTTAGGGGCTGAAGAGATGGTTCAGTGGTTAAGAGCACTGGCTGCTCTTGCAGAGAACCCAGGTTCCATTCCCAGCACCCACATGACAACTGACAACTGTCCTTAACTCCAGTTCCAGGGAATCTGATGCCCTCTTCTGACCACTGTGGGCATTGCATGACACGGGTGCTCTTATATACATGCAGAATATACACTTATACATATAAAATAAAAAATAAAATTTTTTAAATTTTAAAAATTGAAAAATTAAATTAAAACATTTTATTTTTTAATAAAAGTAATAAACAAAGATTGTTGACTATTCTGGTATTTTTACTTCTTGGATAATGGCAAATCCAATACTTCTTTCTAGTTTCTAACTTTCTAAAGAGGAAGATGTGAGTCTGTCATACAACATAGACTACAGAAAGGGTAGAGCAGCCATGGATTTATGACATGGCCTTTCAGATCAATCAACAATCTCAGAGCTGGGGAGATGGTGCAGTGGTATTTGTGCTGCAAGTGTGAAGATCAGAACTTGGATTCCCAGAAACCTTCATAAATGCCAGGTGGTCTGTAATTCTATCCCTGGAAGGGGGGACCAGGAGACCCCCAGAGCAATCTGGCTTGCAAGACTGAACATCTCTACAAGTGCTGGACTTGATTAAGAGACTGTCTCAATGAACAAGATGGAAGAACTGACCAAGGATGATTCTTCATGTCACTCTCAGGATTCCGTATGCAAGTGCACACATACACGCACACACACATATATAACGTATGCACGCATACACACAAAAAGGAAGAAAAATTTTAAAGGGTATCTGTTACTATTGAACTTTGAATGATGGCCTCACCTGGCTCCCAGAGGGCTTGAGCCAGGCCTGAAGAGGTCCAGGTTGATTTCATACCTTTGCTAATCAATGAAAACTACAGCCATCAGGGCTTTATCAGAAAATGACATGCAAATATTCTTGACTCATCTGTATCTGTATATATACATACATACTTTGAATGCACGTGACTGAATCTACAAGTCTGTATGTTTATCCTCCTTTTCTATAATAAAAGAGAATAATTCACTTAACCCCAAGATCTAACAGAAAGGAAGCATTCTGCCTTTAGATTTAGAGGGGAAGACTGAATCTAATCACAGGGGCATTCGTGGTCTGGCATGAAATGGATAGCCATTTGAGAAAAATGTAATAAGGAGATGCAGGGAAACAACAAAAGGAGAACACAGGACACCATAGCCAGCACTGATGAAGGGCTGTTCCTATTCTAAGACACAAGGGAAGGAGGCATTACAAAAACTCCAGAGCTGGGAGTATTTAAGGACCACTTGCAGACCATCCACTAAAGAAGGCCAGGAAAGTGCTCTGACCGGATGCGATTCTTTGCTGGAATATTCCTATTACGATTAATTTTTATTGCCAGCTTGACAAGGTTTAGAATCACCATGTGTCTGTGAGGGACTTCCTAGTTAGCTTAATTGAGAGGCGAAGACGCATTCTTAACATGGGTAGTGCCATACCATGGGCTGAGGTCCTAGATTGCATGAAAAGGAGAAAGTGAGCTGAGGCCAACGCCCTCTACCCTCTGCTTGCTGACTGCTGCTGCAATGGGACCAGCCATTTCAAGCTCCTGTCACCATGCCTTCACCACCATGGACGGTAGCCCTTCCAACTGTAAGCCACAATAACCCTTTCTCCTTTGAATTGCTTGTGTTTGTTGATTTTGTTTGGGTTTTTTGTTTTGTTTTGTTTTGTTTTGTTTTGTTTTGTTTTTTGCAGCAACAAGAAAAGTAATATACTCCCAGTAGCCAAATCCAACTAGAAACAATACAGGCTTACTGCTGCATGCACACAGCACAGCCTTCTGCAGTTCAGAACAAGATGGAGACAAGATGGAGAGGAGTGGAGAGTAGAGCTCCAGGGACAGTGGACTGCAGCCTGCTCACATCCTGCTCGCCTCCTCTTGGCATCACACTGCCATTGCATCTGTTTTAAAACAAGGTTTAATCTCTTCACTGCTGAATAGGAGAGTGTTTCTGAATCCTTATGACCAAGAGTGATGGTTTCAATGAGGAATATTTCAGATAGGCTCCCAGTATTTAAATACTTGGCCAAAGTGTTAGGGTCCAGGGGTCCTCCTCAAATTGTTGCAGCAGAGAGACCACTCACTTAACCACTTTTAAAGGAGAGTTTAATTTAATTATGACACTGAGCTAACACTAACACAGGAGGAGTGTGGCGTTGAGGTGCGGGTTACAGGGAAATTTATAAGTACAACAGCCAATCAGAGTTTAGCATCACAAAGTAAAGTTACCAATCAAGGGGAAATGCTGGAAGCAGGCAAACCAATCATTCCTAGAATGACTAAGGAAAAGTGGCTCAATGGCATCTGAGAACACTCTCCTTGAGTTTTTATAATCCTCCATCTCAATAATCCTCTATTTCATTCCCCCCTTCTCATTATGTGGCCTTCAAATCCTTGAAGGAACTTCACAAGAGTCAACCACAGTTGGTGTTTCCAAGATGGAATGATCTCCGCTGGGGATGGGGGTGTTGTATTAGGGTCCTTAGCACCATGATTTTAATGGAATTTACCCACTGGTTAATAAATCTGACAGCTGAGTTAAGGATGCCTGGGCCACAAGTCAGAGCAACCAGAAGGATAAGTTTACTGGCAGATCCAGGAAGTCTTCAGCTCTCAGCTGAGTAAGAAACTGGCTCTTTGGGGGGATCTCGACCCTAAACTGCCTAGCCAATTTTTGGCTCCTACTTTTATCACATTACCCTCTGAGGAGGTTACCCCAATTGCCAAGAGAGAATCAGGGTGCTGACCACTCTGACTTCTTCCATCCTGAAAAGGGACATAGGGGGTAGTGAGTGGGGTACCCCTGCTCAGTGGGTCTATCTAAAAGACCCCCAAAACTATAGTTAGAGAGAGAACAAAGTCCTTGACTGGTGCCTGTGAAGGCGAGAGTAGCTAGGTACCGAGAGTAGCTAGGTACATTTTCTAGGCAGGGAACCAGGAGATAGGGCAAATTAAATGTCCAACTTAAAAGTCCATTACAACTTCTCAACAAGGGGTTCTGAGGCATCCATTATTGGGCTTCTCCTTTTGTTCATTTGGCCATGGTGTCTGGACTCAGGATCTGCTTTCCAGGAAATTTCAATAGTCACGGTTTTCCCTTAGGTAGTTGCTTAAATAGAAAGAGGAAACTTTATTATTTGGTAACAACAGATATCATATGATTTTAAATGATTTAAAATCTAGTGTTTGGAGGCACAATCTCTCAGACTTTAAAGGAAATATAATGATTACTTATTTTTTGATTATACTCTCCTTTTGGGTATTTAAGTCCATACAGTTAGCCCAGATTAACCAAGTTTTGTTTTCTCATGGTCAGTTGAGGATCTGGTCCTCAGGGGCCACTCAGATTTTTTTTGGGGGGGGGATGAGATGCCTCTGGCTCCTTTGGGCTTTTACCAGTTCCATCCACTGGAGGACAAAGTCAGGTCATGCAGGACCAGGCTTCCCTTTTGAAGCATGAAGAGACTTTCCTTTCTATAGACTGGACACTGGCTAGAGTCCCATTAGTGGATCTCTAAGACCTCCCTGCCCAGGAGGACTGGTGGCTCACAACTGCAGGATGTTTCAGTAGACGCACCAATGCATAGTCCCCTGGGACTTAGTTGACCTCAGAAGGCAGTTGTTCCTTAAGTCCCTTGCTGAATTGGTATGGCATTACATATGATCGTTATACATCCAGAAAGGCTAAGTTACACCACTCTAATACTTTTAATTACTGTATAATATTTTAGATAAGGCTTGGACAAAAATTCAAGCAGCCTTGTATAATACTGACTGGAGGAGGGACTTAACATAGGTTAAGCACCATAGGTTAAGCAGGCATAACCCACAGGATAGAATTAAACAATTCCAGGCTTATCTTAAATATAAGCTGTTCACTACAATTACTACAAACAGGAACAATCTCTTTCTTTTTCAGATCCCCTATCCTGAGTTATAGTTTTCCCAGAAAGACAGGAGTTGTACCACATACCAGAAGACAGGAAAAAAAAACGACAAGAATTACCAAGCCCATCCAAGACTATCTTCTTCTGGACTGCATGCAGCTGGTTTAGGAGGATAGAACCTAGCTTTTTTTGAGTCAAATTATCTGGTTAGGTCAAAGGAAATATCAAAAGTGACTCTTGCAAGAAACAAAGTACATTTTTCAGTAGCCATAGGTAACCCACTATTTGTCTGTGCTCATTTAATCCAAACTTGTAACAGGGAATCCAGTGCAATCCAGGATTGGACTGAAAATTAACAACTCTGTATATTTACAATCCTATTCAGGCCATTACTAACCTAGCTTGACTGTTTATGCCAATTTAATTTAATACAAGTATCTTATTATTTTACTGTAACTTGAAATGCCCTGTGATATGCATATAAAGCTTGAACAAAAACTGACTATTCTTAAATAAACCTTGACTAGGTATACATTTTGCTTTTTGAACCACTTTACTGAGCCTTAGAAAATTAAGCTTATTTATATAGTCTCACCTTCTTTCTTTTCATAACAACCCCCCTCACACTTACATAGACTTTCTCATCATCTTTATATAAATCCTTCCTAAAAATATCTCCATTTCTATATCTCTCTAACATTTTTCTCACCCTCTCATTTCCTTTCTTAATACCATGATACACAACAACATTCATAAACAGACTGACCCTTAGTTTCGAAGAAACACTAAGAAGCACTCCCATAAAATAAATACTGTGGTTAGACACAATGTCATGACAAACTAGTTTCAAAACCAAAACTTTAGAGCACTTTCAGAAATGTAGTAAATATCCCTAACTGGGTTTCCAACTTAATAAGAGATGGAAAATGAGATGGGTCAGATAAACTCCATTTTGTTCAGAAATCAGTATTTCCGACCTTAACCAAAACCTTGGCTGTGCTGGGATTGAAGGTATGCTAGGATTAAAGGTGTGGCCAACCATACCTGGCTGGGGAACTCCCAGGAGTAGCCAGACCAGCAGGAGAGCAGTTCAAGCCCAGTGAGGTATGTAAATCACTGCAGGAACACAATAAAGCCCACTAGCTATCCCAGGCTCCCCTCTCCCACCCCTGGAGGCAAGAAACAGGGCTGGCCCAGGCCATTACTGGTATCAGTTCTCCACTCAAGCCAAACCAAGATATACACATGCCTCTGTCTCCCAAGTACTGAGAGAGAGTTTGGACACCAAAGGAAATATCAGGACTTCAGATTAAAAATAAGTAAAGCTTAAAAAGTTATCCAAACATATATAATTTTGCATTAAAATAGACTGGTCATGTGATGGTTTTTAGATTCTACTGCCTAGGACTTTAGTTGAGCATGCATAGAATAATGGATATTTAAAGATATTTTAGGGTATGTGGTTTATACCATTAAAATATTTATATTTCTGATCAGGCATGCCAGAATAAGATCTCACTAAGTATGAGGGCTTAAGGCACTTACACCCTCCAAATAGGTTCCTACCCATAAGGCGAACTGAGGTTTCATAGTTTTAGAAATACTCAAACACACATCCAAAACATCAAGAGCCTGGTGTGAGAGGGCTTCTCTAACATCTTAAAGTGATCACAATAATTTTATACAATGCCTTCATCCAAATGGAGACTAAAAGCACAGAGTGAAGTACAGTTTTCATGAGTTCAATTCACCTAGTTCTCTGAGACCAACTCTTCCACAAACACAAATATACAGCATGCAGGAGGGACTTCCTGCCAGATCAGCAAGGAGGGCACAGACCCAGGGAGGTCTCTTTGCCTCCCAGACACAGACCATCCTGGAGATCAGCTCCTATAATGCACTCCCAGAAGCCATGTGACACCCCAACTGATTCAGATGCCAGACCCCCAAATGGGTCTCTAGCAGAGAACACACAGTCACCAGGTGGACACTCTAAGGAGCTCAGGAATTCCCCAAGGTCCAAAGACCTCCATCCAAGTCAGATCAAGATTTCTGACTAACTGCTGATGTAAATTTTACTAGCTACCAAAGGCAATTTATCTCTGTATCTTTGAGATACAGTCTCCTTGTAGCAGCTGGGTGGAAACTCACTAAAGCAGACCAGATCGGCTGACCTTGAGCTCACAAAGAACTGCCTGCTTCTGCCTCCCAAGGACTGGGATTAAAGGCATGTGCCACCATGAATGGCCCAAGAGTCACCAAAACTGCCCCACCCAGAACAAAAGCCAGTCCATTAATTCACCCCCAGCCCTAAAGACAAGTTAGTATGTTAAATCAGGGCTACATCTGCCCAGAGAATCTGGGCCATAGAGGTCTTAAAAAAGCAAAGTAGACTGAACATCTTGAAAGCAAACACAAACCAAAAAGTCATCTAGAAAATAGGATCCTTAAACGGTCAACTCAGAGGCTAACTCCTATAGACAATTACCACCTGTTGTGAAGCACTTGATAGAAAGATGTCTACAGTATCCAAACTTTAGGCCTTTAAATGCATTTTTAAATATCCATATCTTAAAGTTTGCATGTGTGTATCTAGTCTGGCATGCCAAATTTAATGATTCTGTGCACATAAAGGATGGAAACTTGAAGTGGCCACTTCATTTGACAGAACTAACATGAGACAATTACAATGACTGAATTACAAACACACACAAAAACTCAGATGCATGACGAGCAGGACTACATGAATTTTAGACACATGGAAGAACAGTTACCATAAACACAAGAAATAGTTACCGCCTTTAAATCTGGAAAAAGTTGTATCCCTTTCTTCTCCTGTAGCCTATAGTAGGAGCTACAGAGGCTCACGTGGCTTTGGGTGAGGCAGGGCCCCAGGGGAGTCTCTAAATTTTCCAGCAGAATAGGGGTCAGGTTCAGTGGCAGCTGAGGACCCCTGAGCCAAAGGGGAAGTTGGACCAAGAGGCCCAGCCGAGGGTCCACCACCATTCCAGATCCTATAAAGTTCTGAGGGCTGTAGGGCCCTGGCAACTAGGACTCTCTGCCGGGGTGGGGGAAGAAAGGCATGCAGCCACTCAGGAGGACTGCGAATGAGTTCCTGCCAGGCAATGATATAGGGCTGCTGATCTGGATGCCCAGGGTCTCCGAGAACAACCTGAAAACTCAATTAACAGCCCATTTATCAGAAGAGCCTTCTGATGGCCATCCAACCCCTGAGAAGGTTGGCATTCCAGTTCACATAGGGTCTGGAGTCTCCCAGGGGAGACTCAGCCAGACCATCCCGTAGCCTTCCTGAAATCCTTAAAGCAGTCAAGGACCAGGGACAAAGGAGTGGGAGTACGTTTAGAATTTCCCATTTTGAGATCTCAGAGAATGAAAATGAAAGCACAGAACAAAGAAAACAACACCAAAGACTATGCAGACATGGAGAGAAGAAATGCTGCGCCACAGAGCCAACCCCCTGCCGGTTCTGGAACCAAAAATCCTGACCTCTCACCCAGATTCCAAATCACTGAGGTGAACTTCACCAGTGGAGAGTTGGGGCATCCCTGTCTCCTTGCTCAAGGAGCGATACTGAATCCAGTTTCTCCTTACCAAGCACCCCAGATCAGAAACCAAAGTGAAAGTAAAAAGAATTGAGCACTCTTACCTAAAAGACACAGACTGCTGAACGAGATGTCTCTAGTCCCTCTGGTGGTTTTGGGGGGATCCCAGACAAACCCCAAAATGTTAGGGTCTGAAGGTCCCACTCAAATTGTTGTAAAGTTTCAGCAGAGAGACCACTCATTTAACCACGTGGAGTTTTAAAAGGAGGGTTTAATTTAATTATGACACCAGGCCAACACTCAACTTGGCAAGAGTGTGGCCCCAAGGTGTGGGTAACAGAGTAACTTATAAGTACAACAGCCAATCAGAGATAAGCAGCACAATTAAAGTTACCAGTCAAGTACACCAGCTAATCAGAGTTTAACACCAGAGTTAAATCAATCAAGGGGAAATGCTGGAAGCAAGCAAACCAATCCATTCCTAGAATGACTAAGGAAAAATGGCTCAATGGCATCTGAGAACACTATGCCTGAGTTTTTATAATCCTCCATCTCAATAATCCTCTATTTCATGAATCGATGTTGCTATTTGTGGAACTTTAGGAAGGTAGCCTTCCTGGAGGAAGCAGGTCCCTGTGGACAGGCTTTGAGATTTCTTAAGCATTGCCTGACTTCCAGTTTCACTCTCTATGCTTCCCGTGCCTGCTTGAAGATGTGAGCTGTCAACGCCCTGATCCACCTGCCTCCTGCTGTGCCTGCCCCACCATGATGAACTTTTTCATCTGTCTGGAAGTTTAAGTCAAATGAACTCTTCCTTCTATACATTGCCTTGGTCACAGTGTTTTGATTGCAGCAACAAAAAAGTAACTAATACAGAAGTTGGTACCAGGAGTGGGGTGTTGTTTTAATGAATCTGACCATGTTAGTTTTTGGAGGACTGTGGAGTTTGGACTAAAAAACGGGTTTAGTGCTATATGAAGAGTTTAATGACTATCTAGTAGAAGCCTGGAAGAAAGCAGTACTGAGACCAATGCAGTTTCAGAAGGAAAAAGGACTTAAACAGAAACTAGAATATGTCAGCTGAGTCTGGCTGCCACCTGCCCATGGCCTAAGAACTCATCTGAAGCTAAATTAAAACATAATGGACTGGGCTGGGGAGATGTCCTAGTGGTTAAGAGTGCTGACCACTCTTACAGAGGACCCGGGTTCGATCCCCAGCACCCACATGGTGGCTGAGAACTGACTGAAACTACAATTCCAGGAGAACTCCAGTTCCAGGGAAATCCGACACCCTCTTCTGACCTCTGCAACATTGCACGACATGGGTGCACACACTTGCATGCAGACAGTACATTCATACACATACAGAAATAAATTAAAAAAAATTTTTAAACATAATAGACTAATTACTTTGGCAAAGGAAATTTCAAAACAGCCTAACACGTTGAATCAATGGCATGGTTATTAATGGTGAATATCATGAAGCTCTACAATGGAAAAGAGCCAGTGAGTGGGGCAGAAAGAAATAAAAAATACACAGTTTGGAGAGGAAAAGAAGGCTATGAAGTTTAATGTGGCACCCAAGGCATGTTCTGGGAGAGACACTTCCATTGTTAAGGAAATTAGAACCATTAAGGAGAGGCCTCCAGATCTGCATTTGAACAATGGAAAGAGTACCCTCAGGACAAGACCCCACCCAGCTAAGCTTCCAACTTATGAAAGGAAAAGGCCTAAGGAGTTTTTTGCTCCTAGAAATCCACAACATACAAAAATTTCTGGTAATATGGATAAAGGGAGCCAAACCCCATCCCATGCTGGCAGCTAAAAGTGGTAGTATCCTTCACGTGGTGCTGGCTTTAGAGGCATGAAAGATTCGAGAGTGAGGGGATTATCGATTCTTCCTCCACAGTTTTAGAGAGTTGCTGAGGATAGGCAGCACTCAGCTGGAAAGTCCCTCCTTAAAGAAGCCGCTGACAGGCTAAGCTCTGAGAGGCCATTACATGAAGCCGCAAAGTGAAACCTGGCTTGCAATGGAGACCCCAAAATGATGGATCTGCTAGAGCCACAAGATATCCGCCAAAGAGAGCTGTGTACAGGGAGTGTAACCAGCCCAAGAGGGAGATGTGTGTGGCCAGCATTGAATGTTACAGAAGAGTAAGAGACCAACCATCAAACCCAAGTGAGGAAAGGGAGTTTATTTCATGCTAGCCGACCAACCCATGGATCGCTCTTGAGTCTTTGGGGGCTTTTATACCCGTTTGACAAATGCAAGCAAAGAGCAAATAACTCATACGGGGTAATAAGTAAGTGGTTTACAGATAACATATGATCACAAAGGCTACAGAAATGTGACATCCAGGGGGAACAAAGACTTCTGTCCTGGGTAAAGATTACAGGAAAGATTTCTATTCTTTCTGGGTAACTGCAGGGGGCCAGAAAGGAAGACTCCAGTCTGCCTTCTCCATTTCTATCTCAGAGTTTTTCCTGCTCCAAAGTTCTTGATTACCGTAACATTGCAAGGTCTTTTAGTAACTAACTGGATGTGTTTTCCTATTATAACAGCTAGAAGGTCTGACCCATAAGTGCTTTGGAACTAAAGTCTCTGGCTTTATATATGAAGTATAAGATTTCCTGTCTTGTTTTCTTTTCCCATTTCCTCAATAGCATCTTTCCACTTTGGAATGGGAAAGTGTATTCTGTGCCATCATCTCTTGGAAGTTTGGCTCTCTCTGCTTCTTGGGAATGCTTAAGAATGTGGATACCAAGCTAGCTGTTTGGGCTGCCTCTTGCCAAGCATCCCCTGCCATGATCTACTTTATCCCTCTACACCCATAAGCCCCATAAATCTTCCTTCTGTAAACTGCCTTGGTCATGGCATTTTATTTTGTTTTGTTTCCTTAATCACAGAAACAAAAGTAATTAATATAACAAGTAATTCTATGTTTTTTTAACTCTTTGATGGGGTGAGGGTTCGGTGTGACAATACGCTGTCATCTCTGAGAGACAGGACATTTTAAACCAAGCAGCTCAGAAGGGCAAGATGCAGCATCTGCTATCTGCTTTCAGCAACAAGGTAGTCTTAGAAGGGACTGTACCCAGATTTCCTAAGTGGCTTCACCTGGCTTCAAATAATAGCCTGCTTCCCCCTTGAAAACTGTCCTTCCCTTCATCTGTGAAACTTTTTAAAGAAGCCACCAGCAAAGATCACTCAGCAGAGAGACCCAGAGGGGAATGGGGTAGAGAGCAGTGGAACCACCATTCAAGCACAAAAGGCATGTGTGCCAATAGCTGCAACCTTGCATCGCTTAAGGTCCACCAGAGTTTAAACTGCCTTTTCTTCATCACCTTTGGATCTTTAGTCATAGTAACAAAACATTACAGCATTTAAGAGAGCAAGGAGTGGATTCCATGAGCTGAATTTATGATCTGGAGCTAAGGCCAAGCCGAAACCAGTGGGCTGAGGTGAAGAGAGACGGCAGAGAGGGAGGTCCAGCCTCATGCTCCAGAAGGGGCAAAGTCTCACCTTTTGAAGAAGTGAGTCCTGAGATGTGTGTGCCTGATGAGTTGGTCCTGTGATAGCACTGAGGTCCCCAGCATATATGCAGAATGTCCACACACTATATATATGCCATCTAGTAACCTAGATGCCAAGAACTCACATTACTTTGGTGTCAAATTTGAACGTCTATGAGAATGTACCATCCAGATAAGTAATTATTCTTTTCCCCACACACTCCCCAAAACATAGATGGCTCAATCTATAACATTAGTATTGGATTGGTATGTGTGTGTGTGTGTGTGTGTGTGTGGTACTTTTATAATTTCACAACAGAAACAGAACTCACCAGTCACTCTTCATTAATTCAGTCAATGAATACCTACTGAGCACCTGCTGTAAATGCTTAAGGATCCAGCAGCAAAGTCCTTACTTACTTTCTTGGTCCTTATGGTCTAGTGGAATAAGGTAAATACACAAACAAAAGAAACACATGAACTTTGGAGAGAAGCCATCCTAAGGAGAAATGTGAGAGTTTGAAGAAAATACAAGATGGAAAAGCTTTCTCTGTGCATGTGTTAGAAGAATTAATATTGTGAAAACGACCATCCTACTAAAAGCAATTTACACATTCAATGAAATTCCAGTAAAAATCCCCATGACATTTTTCACAGAAATAGAAAACAATCCTAAAAGTTTTATGGAACCACAAAAACCCTAGAGAGTCAAAGCAGTTCTGAGCAGAAAGAAGGATGCTTGAGGAATCACCAGACCAGAATTCAAATTATATTACAGAGGTATAGTAATAAAAACAGCATGGTATTTTTACAAAAACAGATATGTAGATCAATGGAACAAAACAGAAAACCTAAACACAATTACAGATACCTGGTATTTGACCAACATGCTGATAATGCCCACTTGAGGGAAGAGCATCTTCAATAAATGGTGCTGATAAACCTGCATCTCTACATACAGAAGAACTAATTAGATCCAAATCTACCACACTGTACAAAAATAAACTCCAAACAGATCAAAGCAATGTGAATTCTGAAATGCTGAAACTGTTAGAAGAAAACATGGGCAGTACCCAACCAGATAGGTATAAGAAAGGACTTTCTAAATCAGATTTTCCTTTGCTCAGGAATTAAAGTCAGTAATTGACAAATGACCTAAAAAGCTTCTGCACAGCAAAGGAAACAAACAATCAAGTGACATGAAAGTCCACAGAGTGGAAAGAATATTTGCCAGCTAGACATAGAAGATTAATTTCCAGAATATACGAAGAACTCAAAAACAAAACAAAACAAAAAAAAATCAAGAAAACCTGTGCCCCAATTTATTTTTAAATTTTTTATTTTATTTTATTTATTTCTTTATGTGTATGAATGTATTGTCTGCATGTAGGTCTGTGCCCCCGTGTTGTGCAATGCCGTGGAGGTCAGAAGAGGGCATTGGATTCTCCTGGAACTGGAGTTCTCCTAGAATTGGAGTTACAAACGGTTCTCAACTGCCATGAGGGTGCCCCCGGGTCGTCTACAAGAGCAGTCAGCACTCTTAACCGCTAGGCCATCTCTCCAGCCCCTGTGCCCCAATTTAAAAAATGGGCTAACACATCTGAACAGAGTTCTCAAAACAAGAAATTAAAATATCTAAGAAATGCCTTAAAAAACTGTCCAATATCCTTAGCAATCAGGGAACTGCAAATCAAAACTATTTTAAGGTTTCATCTTACACTGATCAGAATGGCTAAGATCAAGAAAACAGAAGACAACAAATGTTGGCGAGGATGTGCAGAAAGGGAAGCGCTCACTCACTGACAGTGGGATTGCAAGCTGCTGCAGGCCTGTGAAAATCAGTGTGAGAATGCTTACAAAACTAAAAATAGATCTACCATCTGATTGAGCTATACCACTCGGTGGCAAGTATCCCAAAGGACTTGATGTCCTACTACAGTGATAGTTTCTCAGCCATGCACATTGCTGCTCTTCTCACAATAACTAGGAAGTGGGAATGACGTAAACATCCCTTAACCAGTGAATGGATAGTGAACATATCCTGAAATAATGGCAGGAGAAAGGAAAATGGAAAGTAACCAATGGGGGAAGGGAAAGAAGAACTTAGGGGCATAGTAGGAAACAGAAGTTACCAAGGGGGAATGGGGGAAGGGGCCACTTTAACTGGAAAGAGAGGAGGGAAGGCTATATATGTGGCAGAGAGAAGAAAGAGAAATAAAAATACTTAAATGGTATGAAAAACGAAAGGTAAATGAAAAGGTGCATATAATATAAATCTGAGTATAGACCTAACAAAGTGCCCAGTGCCAGGCAGCGGAAGCTTTCCTTTGTCTTATCAGTCAAGTTGGTCCAGGAGACTCCCAAAATAACACAGGCTATTTCCACAGACCTTGATTGCCTCCTAGAGCTTGAAGATGAGACCCTATTGCTGAAGATAAGACATGCTTTGGACACAGGACTTGGAGCGATAGAGCTGGGACTGACCTGGAAGCCTCCTCTCTGAAGACTAGCTCTCATAGTATCAGAAGACACTATGTAAACTGCCCAGGGAGAAAGCTAATCAATGACCCTACCCAGCTATAAAAACCGCAAACCTTAACTGTGACTGGCCCAGCAGTAGTGGCACTTTTATATCGGGAATCAACAGCTATCTAATTGGACTTAAGGCTAGCTCAATGGGAGGGAAATCATGTGTGGTAATATAAGCACAAAAAAAGATATACATGGCTAGAGATGACAAAGATCCTAAAGAAAAACATACTTTTGTCACATTCATAGACCAGTGCAATTTCTTACTATCTTCTAAACACATATCCTTATATTTACAGAGAAGTCTACCTCTCAACACTCATCAAAGCAGATGGAGACCATTACAAAGTTCCACAACTATAGAGAACAAGTGCCCACCCTCAGTGACACATACACAAGGCAACTTCTACAGCTAGGACTCAAAAGGTGAGTAGAAAGAATGTAAGAGCCAGGGGACAAGACATGAGCTGCTAGTTAGTGCATCCTAGGAAGGACAGGGAAGTCTCTGCAGTGTGGGAGTCTAATGAGACCTGCATAATGACAGAACGAGCTACAGGCCAAGCTGGATGGGGGGGGACATGTCACAGGGTTCCACACCAAGATGAAGAGCTACAGGCAATCAATGCGTCACAGGGTCCCATACCAAGATGAAGAGCTACAGGCAATCAACGCATGCTGACAGAGGGAGGAAGAATCAGTTTTCTCCAGGGAAGAGCTCCCTGAGAGGTTATCTCATCACAAGTGGACAGCCCTAAACACAGGTACATAAGCACCACTCAATGGTCTCAGTGCATTGTGTGTGTGTGTGTGTGTGTGTGTGTATTCTTACATATGTAACAAAAATAATCAAAGAAGAGGACAAGAAATTGAGAGAGGGCAGACCAGAGGAGTTGGTGGGAGACTGGGAGGGATGGAAATAACGCAAAGATGATACTCAAGTATAAAATTCTCAAAAATTGCTGGTAGTGGTGGCGCACACCTTTAATCCTAGCACTTGGGAGGCAGAGGCAAGGGGATCTCTGTGAGTTCAAAGCCAGCCTGGTCTACATAGTGAGCTCCAGGACAGCTGGAGCTACAGGAAGACCCTGTCTCAAAAAGACCAAAAAAATTCTCAACAATAAAAGAGATTAAAAGTTAAAGAAAAATAGAGCTGGTCACAACCAGTGGCAGAGAATTTCTCAAGTATGCCCACAACTTCTTTGACAACTAAAGCTTCCGTGAGCAGAGCCTGCTTCCTGTACCCTGTATGCGTTAGCGCTCCCGAGGCTATGGAGCAGAATGCAGCAAAAGGAAAACAGTGTGGTCCTGGGATGAGAACATAAAGCTTCCTCCTTGAACTTTCTCAGATCACTCACTCTGGGGGAACCCAGATGCCATATCATGAGGACACTAAAGGAACCACATGGACGGACACATATGACAGACAGCCATTTTAGAAGGTGTGACCTCAGACTCTCAGATGACTATGCCTTACATCACGATTACGATCCCCAGAGACACCCAGAGTCACACGACTAAATCATTCCCAAACTTCTAGCTCACAGAAACTTCATTTTTAAAATAATGAATGTTGTTTTTAGCCACCAAGCTCTTAGATAATTTGTCATGTAGCAGAACAAGCAGCAGGACTGGGCAGCATGTCCTGGGGCTCTGTGGCCGGGCCCCAAGCTGCAGTCTCTCTCTTCTGTTTGTGGAACCCAGAATCTAGCTCTAGTCAGCACAGCCCAGGACACAGTTATGAAAGCAAAGGGGAACATATTTAGAACCATCTATTGTGTCAAAAACAGAAAAATACCATTTGCTCCTATTATAATGTTTTATCTTTTAACACAAAAGTAAAAATGACTATTAATAGATTTCTGCCAGATGTGTAACAAACACTCTGATATCAAGTCTGTGTCAAGATTGGAAGAGATAAATGTAATAAATTCAACCCAGAATGAAAAGTATGAATCTTTGTGGCAGACTTTCTGTACTCTTAATTCGAGCACATTGTGTGGTGGTGAGTAGACTGCCATCTTGAATCACCGCCCTCTCCAGCCCTCGATTCCCCCAGACTGCTGCACCTCCGAGAGTTAAGAAGCCAAGAGGAAGCAAAGAGGCTGTATTATTTTGGAACCAGGAGATGTTATTCTCCAGCTTAAACTTCTTTACCCTCATCACATCTGCTTCCCAAAATATCAAAAATATCAAAAATCAGGAACTGTCAAAGGCAAATCAACTCAGATGGTGCCTATTCCGAGACCAGCATGTCAATAGTGTTTATATCCCTTCCTGCACCACGTATTCTAATTACCTCTGATTATATATTTAAGGAAACTTTCATGCACTGTAAACACTGCAAAAATATATCCCTTCAGGTTCCTACTTCCTCCATCTGGCAGAAACTGGGAGCTTCCAGTCGGCTAAAGTCCTTGACTAAAGACCTTACCCTCAGCTAAGGGCCCAGGAATGAGTACCAACAGTTACTCCTGAGCAATGGCTTATTTCTCTTTTATTCCTCACCTCACCATCCTCTATAAAACCAAAGCCTAGGAGAGGTATTCTAACAACAAAGTGAAAACCCCGGGTGGCATCTCACTACCAAACATGGCCACCACACAAACAAACTCTGGGCCAATGGTTCAAAGCAGCTTTTAAAAGGGGGAAAAATTATACCCTAAGAAATAACCTTAACAGGGCCTCACCCCTGTGTGGACCTTCGGAGAGAACCGAATGGTTTGTTTCCTCTTCCTCTCTTGGATAGCTTTCCAGAGAGACCTGAGGGAATTCACACAGTTCAGATCCTCATCTATTTTTCTCTCTGTTTCTGTCACCATTGTCCTAGAGTCAAGTGGTTTAAATTCCCCATGGCCAACTCAAACTCTTTCAGTTTGGTTTTTATTCCCAGACCAGCTTCAAAATCACCCAGCAAACAAACAGCAACATTTTTAGAAGGCTTCTCCCAAAGGGGAGTTCCTGGTAAAGACTGGGGCCTTTGGGGAGAGTCTAAGACCTCAGGGTTGTGAGGAAAAGGCAGAACAGCTTCAGAGGCGTGTTGTATTTCTATGTATAGATAGACACATCTCTCAAACAGATCTGTTAAAGAACTGATTGTCATTTTTATAATATTAAATGATGCCTATGCTTTAGCCCAGCAGTGAACTAAGGATTTCAAACATACAATAAACTTAGAGAACTTACATTCAGTAGAGAATGAATTATCAAATCATAGGTTCCTACATTCTTACATTTATTCCTTTATTAAGCATCTTTTATAGACCAGACACTGTGCTAGGTGTTATGTGAGCATGGTTCAACAGGAGTGTTATATTATTATTATTATATTATTTTATCATTTCCATGAAATTCAAAGTCTAGAGATAGACTTTAAGTGTGTGTGTGTGTGTGTGTGTGTGTGTGTGTTTAAAATGACAGAGAAAAAATAGAAGTTAATAAGTAGGAATATTTATACTAAATGATATAGTTGACCAGGTTAGAAAGGCCAAGAAGGCATCTTTAAAGAAGGATGTCTGAACTGAATTCTGAATAAAGAATATGTGGGTTATCAGAGGGGAGGACATATTATATGGTGGAAGAGGTATGTACAAAGAGCCTATGGCAGAAAAGAGAATGGCATATTCCAGAAAGTGAAAGAAGACCATTGCCAAAATCAAGAGGAAGCCTAGTGTCAGAGAGAGCTGCCACGGTGACCACAGAGAGGATATACAGAAACTTCTAGGTCACATACACAAAGAAAGATCTTCTACCCTATGAAATGGGAAGCTATGGGAGGATGTGCTTGTTAGTTCTGTCAATGTGACACACACTAAAGTCACCTGGGAAAAGGGAACCTCAACTTAGGACTTTCTTTCCTCAGACTAGCTTGGGGACATGTCTATGGGTCATCTTCTTAATCCTTGATTGATGTAGGATCGTCCAGCCCATTGTGGGCAGTGCCATCCCTGAGCAGGTGGGCCTGGACTGTATAAGAAAAGTAACTGAGCGAGCCAGGGGAAGCAAGCCAGTAGGCAGTGCTCCTCCATGGTACTCCTCCTCCGGGTTCCTGCCTTGGGTTCCTGCCCTGACTTCCCTCAGTGATGGACTGTGACATGGAACTGTAAGCCAAATAAGCCCTTTTCCCAAGTTTTCATCAGTGTCACGTGACAGCAACAGTAATGAATACAGGGAGTTTGTACAAAGATGTGATGCAATTAGTTTTTGTACAAAGGTGTCTGTCTAGCTATTAGTTTGTGTAGGCAGAAGGAAGACCAGATATTTAAAGACCAGTTGGAGCTCCTATAGATGTTTGTGTGGGCAGTGGGTGGTTGTCCTGAGGGAGTCCATGTGCTAGATGCCCATCACTAGCCTACGCTTACCATATGTGTGTGTGTCTATGTATGTGTATATACACACATATATATACATAAATATTGTGATAATTACTTGTAATTGTCAACTTGACACAACGTAGAATCACCTGAGTGGGGAGTCTCAGTGAGAGACTGTCTACAGTAGGTTGGCCCGCACACATGTCTGTGGGTAATTACCTTAATTGCTGGGAGGACCCGCTCACTGTAGAAGGTGCTGCTCTCTAAGCAAAGGATGCTGGACTGTGGAAGAGCATAGCAAGTGAGCGGAGCACTGGCTTGCATGCCTTTACTCTGTTCTCTGGGCTCTTGACTGTGGATATACCTCCAGCTTCGAGGTCTGCTGCCGTGTTTTCCCCACAGATCGCACTTGCTTTCCTCAGGGTCTGCCAACAGGAGGCGCTGACAGACAACCAGAGTGAAAGAACACCTCCGCTGTCCCACCCTGAGCCAGGATTCTCTCAGCTGCAGGGGGCTGCTCCCAGAACTGCAGGGCTAAGAAGATACTGAAACACAGCACCCTGAGCAGTTCCAGGCTGGGCTCAAGCAGCTCACCTTGCCTACGCCCAAACTGGACTGTAAAATGCTTCCCAAGGGGCATCCAGCAAAGATGCACTTCCATGAGCTTCACTGTAAGATAGTGCTGATGTCTATGTCTGCCTCCTTCCTTTACCACCTCTAGTCTTCCTCTATCTCTCCTTCACTCTTCTACAAAGTCATAAGGAAATACCTGCATTTAATTCCTTCTTGCTGGAAGACCCAGAATGTTTTCCTTTTTCCTGGCTAAACCTAGACTAAAACAGCTCAGATGTTAAAAGTTAAAATGAATTCACTAAATTTAACCTCACAGTATTAAATTATCTTTTGTAACACAAGACTCCCTATTTGATTTGACACCAGAAAATTCCAGTGACGGAGAACATGTGAACCAGCATAGGAACCCAGCCCATTGATGGTCATTTCTACTATTAAAATCTTCCTGGGACTAACCCAACCCATTCGCTTTTAGATTTCCTCATCCATTCTCTTAGGTCAATCACTGATGCTATTTAGTACAACTCCTTCAAGTACTAGATAGATAGATAGATAGATAGATAGATAGATAGATAGATGGATGGATGGATGGATGGATAGATAGATAGATAGATAGATAGATAGATAGATAGATTCAATTAAATGAAAACAGGTATCTTAGGAGATAGGTACCATCAAGGGAGAAATGGGGGAAATTAAGGTACTTTAACTGGGGAGGAGGGAAGGAGAGTTATGCAGGGAGGAAGAAAGAGAGAGAGAGAGAGAAGAATAAATAATGCTTAGCTGGTGTGAACAACTTGAGGGAAATGTATTAGTTCAAAGGCCTACTAAAAAACTACACCTACAATGTCTCTACTTATATCCATGTATATACCTGAGGGCTATATAACAAGATAACAAGAAACACTGCCAGACAGGAGAAATCTCTCTCTGAATCATTGGCCAGAGTAATCCAAGAGACTCCCCAAATTACGCAGCCTATTCCCACAGCCCTTGATTGCCTCCCAGAACTTGAAAGTAAGACCCTATTGCTGAAGATAAGACATATTTCAGACATAGGACTTAGAGCTGGAACTGACCTGGAAACCACCTCCCTGAAGTTTAGCTCTCAGTTTTGAACAACACTATGCAAGCTACTAAGAGAGAACTCCAATCAGTGGTCTAATCCCAGATTTAAGGCCTAATAACTACAACGATGACCCGCACAGCAAATTGCATAGGGGCACTGGTGGCACTTTTATTTTGGGGGTAATCACCACCTTCTTAATTGGACTTAAAACCCACACAATGGGAGGAAGCTCCGGTGTGGTACTGCAAACATAGCCAAATGCACATGGCTGGAGTCACGGATTTTAGAGAAAACCCTAAGGCTGTCACATCCCTAGACAAATGCAATTCCTTACTATGTGCAAAATGCAGATCCTTACATTTACAGACACCACTCATCAAAGAAGCTTCTTTTGCAACAGACAGAAACTATTACAGAGTTCCATAACTACTCACATGCAAAGAGTAAGTGTCTATGAGATGCTCAACTCTAAGTGACACATCTACAATGGAACCTCTACAGCCAAGGTCCACAGAACATAGTGGAACAAGCAGTACAGAGAATACTAATGCATCTCTCAACTTTCATCAACGAAGCTCCCTCATGCAACAGAAGGCTGCAAATGGCCAAAGTACACAGAATATGAGTCTGCAGAGTGTGTGTCCTTAGACAGGACTCCTGTATTAACTCCAACCACCAGGGATCAGGGATTATTGCAGAAGAAAGACTGGGAAGATTGCAAGAGCCAGGGGAGGAGATGCATGACCACATGGAAAAAGAGTCCTACAGGCTCCTGGGACCCTGCTTGTGTGAACCTACAGCAATGGTGTCAGTATGCATAAGACCCATGAAAACTGAAGCAGCTAAAAATCCACCACAGAACTGTGGAAATGGGTAGGAGGCTCCAATCTTAGCAAAAGGACTATTGGGCAGCTTATTACTGCCAGGTGAGGAGGAACTATCTTCTTAAAGGGAGTGAGTCTAGAAAGGCTGACTAGACCCCAGTAGATGAACTTGCGCTGAGGGACATCTGGGGACACAAACTTTACTCCAGAGGCCTTAACATAAATGACAGAAAGCATGAAATCCAGTGAGGGGCATCTGGGAGGGTGCGAATGGGGAAGCGGACATAAAGATTATTAGGGTGTTACATGGGAAATACACACAAATTCAGTAAAAATACGGTTGAAAGAACCTTCAAATTTTCTTAATCTAATACACAAAGATGTACAGGAACGAAAGTGTAGTCTTTGTTGGGCACTATGCTGGAGAGCTTCAGTTCTCAACTTGACACCCAGGAAGGAAGAAAAGGAAGAGAAGGAAGAGGAGGAGGAGGAGGAGGAGAAAGAGGAGGAGGAGGAGGAGGAGGAGGAGGAGGAGG